>JAABOM020038014.1:0-54644 GCA_011800125.2 Solanum clarkiae
TGAAAGTTTAAAAAGTTAATTACATTTAATAATTCATTATATATATATACACACATTTATTTAAGACATTGAAAAATGAAAATACATCTTATGTTCATGTTCAAAAACTTTATAACTTTATTTTTTCTCAGCAGTTACACCTCTACATTTATAGACTGCAGTCATTGACAAATATATTTATATTATTAATAAGTGCTGGTAATAAAGGTCGCAAAAAAAAAAAATTGCTTTTCTTAAAAAAGAAGAAGCCAAAGTCCTCCATAATAAACAAAAGTCTCTACTGCCATTTGGTTATCTTTAACCAAAGTAAAAATATATTAATTTGTTGTATTTAATATATCAATTATGTGCTGCCCATTTTCAGTTTCTAGAATCTTTCATTTTCATTGTCTTTTCATTTTTTCATACTAAATGAAGGAACTATATATATGTTACATAATGTGTGAAGAAACAAACATGTTTGGCAACTAATATTTCTGCTTTCTAATTGCTTGGCTTAATGCTCACACAAACACCGTTGTATATTCTTTATCTCTATTTTTGTCAGAAAAAATACTATACTATCTTATTCTTGAGAAAAATATGATGCATGCATGCTACCTTGTGCATAATTTGTAAATTATAGGATTTGTCAATACAAGTAATTCCCTATCATGTCCTCTACCTTTTGATTCTCCTCTTTAAATTTATAGATTTCGAGTATAGATAAAATTTTTTCATTGTCTTGCACCTTTGATTCTATATACACACACGCACATTCTTCATTTGGTCATGTTACTTGTCACACTTCAAAAGATTTATTTGTAATTGTTATAATTTATTACTTAAAATTTTGATTGTTCTAACAAATGTATAGAAATTTATATCCAAAAACTAGTTAGTAAAATATTCCTTAGACTGTAATAAAAGAAAAGGACCCTAAAAAGGGTAATATTTGTTATATAATATATTATTTATATTAATACTCCAAAAAATAATAGGAAGAATATGATCTTCTCTTGGTTTGCAAATATAACAGTATATCAAATATTATGGAGCAGAGTGAAAGATAAGATTTTTCTTTTTTGACAACTCATTGGCATCCCTATAGTTTCTTTATCTTTATACAAACTAAGGCAGATACAATGTATGTTCCCTCCAAAAAATGCAACATTCTTCTACATTTGAAATAGTCTAGTCTATAATCTAAAATAAAATGCCTCGGTTGTTTGAGACACTAAATGTTTAGACAAACTAAATTCAGCTACACCACCCGTGTAACTTTGTTGCCAATACAAAAACAGATGCAAAAGAATAGAAAGAAAACCAGGAGTCAAAAGCTGTACATCGCGTAACTATCATTAAGGCAGCTACTTACTAGTTTTGAGCTGTCTCGACGTACTGCTCTGCAAGTTTTTTAATTTATCTCCTCCCTTTATGAGAAAATTAACATTTTTGTCTTTCGGGTGATACTTCATGACTTCCCTGTAGTTTTGCCCGCAGCCCACCTGTACTGTCCAACAGAGTGCTCCTTCACGTATGCATTGACCTGCCAGAATATAATTTAATTAGTACCTGAAAAAAAAAATTGCAGGAAGAAATCGGCAAAGCATATATTATATGTGTTGGGATATATACTATTAACCACGAGTTTAGATATAGTATATATTATACAATAATTATTCATACAATTTTAATAAAAGTTTTAATACATCATATAATCGTTTATGTGTCCATTTAGTTATATAGTAAATGATTTTTAATGTATAGAGTTTTAGCTTATATTCAGAAGATTAAATCATCGGTTCTTATAAGTATAAAATTTTTCGTTCACAATCTAAGATGGAAATTGGACAAGCCATCGGTACGATTGTAGCACAAGATTATATATAATTTATCTTGATTATGGGAACGTTGTAGTTCCACCTTCTTGTGCTTATGCATATTGTATGTATTGAACAGGACCGAGTACAGATAGTTGTTTTAGACTAACTAATAAAAATATATTCGCTAAACTGTTAAATGCACTTATATTCTCAATCCTGATATAACTATTATGATCTGTATATATTATTTATCATTTTGATATATTAAATTATGAGATTCTGAGACGGGTCAATATACATTGTAGATTGGATGATAATAATATATATTGGTGAAATGATAATTTAGTTGACGGAATCCATGTCTCGATATAGAGATTGATGATATGCCTTTTGAGAAGGTTATAAGTTTTCATCGTGTCAAACCTTGCAAGTGGATTTATGAATCCGATACATCAAACAAGTTAAGCAGTGCTCTAAAGAAACTAATCTTTAAATTAAATTTACCAGTAATTTAATTTATTTATTAGTATTTGTAATCTTAACATTGGATATTACATAAGTGTTTAATGGGGAATTTCGAAATATAAATAGAGGAATACAATTACTATTTTTTATTGGAATGATTTGTAATTTATTATGGTAAGAATAATTTCAAATTAATCATTTGAATTATTTCCATAATAGAGAGACTCAGTAATTAATTGTGTGGTACTTAAAATGCTCATATTTAAGTAGAACTCAGAATCTTATTTTTCTAATAAAACAACACATATTAATTTCTTGTTTTTCAAGAAAAGTGGTTTCCTTCTTGCTTTAGGATTTGGAAAGGTCTTCTATAAATAGAGGTTTTTCTAATATGGATTTGTATAAAAAAGGAATCACCGTAGAAGACGGCAATACTGAGGGAATATGGTCACACGTTTGCTTGATGTATTCTAGCATGATTATATGTATTTTAGCATAAAGGTATGTGTTATCTATTATTCACGTAAGTAGTATGATCCTTATATCCTTCCACTGCGCATATGACTTCCCAACAATATGAGTCTTTACTACTTAGACTTTCAACTCCATAAAAGGTGATTGTGCCTGTCACTTTTGGCAAGCTTGTTAGGTGAGAATGGACATTTGGAAACAGTAGAGCTGTTGCTATTTCCCTGCTCCGAGGACTTTGAAGCCTGTTTGGATTCATCAACTCCATTGCTTTGTCGAACTTCATCGTCCATACCCAGTTCATCAAGCTTGAGTGATTCCATCTAGGGATACTTCTCAATATCTGGTCCATACAACTCTTTAACAGAGAGGTCTTCATCTATGACCAAGGGAATTTTCCGTCTGGTCAGCTGCAGTTGAGCTTCCGACCACACCACTTGTTTCACACCCACTGAACAAAGAGGTGTTCAAGAATGTTGTGTTTTTCGTGATTTTGAAGTTCCGAAGAGCCATCAGATTCCACAGACAACTTTCAATTTAGACTCTCTGGCTGCAGTGCAGAGATAATTGAAGTTCCAGCTACCAGAAAAGTCATTTTTATTCAAAATCCCCAGATATATCAAGTTCATCCACTTCTCTGGCCCGTGATCTTCAATCTCTTTTGATATGCAAATTTCCTCTTGGACTATTTGGAGGTGAATCAGATAAAGGTCCTAGCGCTTCATTGACAGCTGGTCAGAAGAATGGACATCGGTTTCTTATTCTGATGAGTTGGCTAGAACTTCTGACTTGACTCTGCAACACCTACATAACTGGCATTGTCAGTTCTTGGGAGCAGAGGTTTTTAAATACTAGTTTGATATTAGACCTCTTTTTCAATATTAACTGCATCTGCAATTGCCAGTTCTGTTTCTGTGCATAACTGACAGATTTTGCTTTCTTCAAGAGGTGACGGTGAAGTTGAGCCTGAGAGAAAAACCAAAGGAAAAATTTTGATAAAAGATGAGTGGTTTGCTGTGGTTATAGGAGAACAGAGCAAATTCCCTGAAGAGGAAGCTATATGCTGATTAAAGATGGACAAGGAAAGAGTCCCCTATCATTTATATTATAGAGGAAAAAACTGCGCTGTTTTTTGAGGAAGGTAACATGTAATAATAAAGTTACACCATTCATCTCCGGGTTAATCAATCTGTAATCCCATAAACAACAATTATCCAAAGATCCCATTATGACATGTGAAGAACAAACAAGGGCCATCAACATATGGAATAGATGCTGGTGAAATCATGGTGATAATGTAGAATCTAGTGTGAGAATGATTAGTTTCCTAGATAATGGAACTATCTCCTAGGAGTTCAGGATTCTCCACTTAATTTGAGAATCAAAGACCAAATAAGAAACAAAATACAGACATGTTTCACAACAGTACTTTCAGTAGCAAATGCCTTGCTGCTTCAATAGAGGGTAAAGCAGATGAAAAAAGCCAAGAATAGCAAGTGTTTTGAATTTTCAGGCTTTAGGTGCCGAGCACAAATGAAGTGTTTGCTTTAAGGAAGAAAGACACAAATGAAGGGAAAAAAGAAATTGTATTCAATTCAAGAATGATGAGTATAAACACAAACAACAATTATATTGACAAAGGAACTGAAAAAACTATAATTAAGTATAAGACTTTTTATTTTGTGTTGTCTCATTCAAGACAAAACCGATGGGTGACGAGATATGCGTCTTAATGTTTTGGTGTCTGAACTGGAGCTATCTATGGAATGTGAAACACTCAACCTGCTTTGCACCTAACTCCAGCGCTAAATGCACAACCACCTCTGTATAGGCATGAGCCTTGTATGCTTAGCTAAGAAAATATAGTGATGGCTAATGGTGGTGATTATCAGTAGTGATTAGTGAATGCAACGGTGGTTGGTGATGATGACTGTAAATGGTGGTTACTGGTGATGATTGACTTATGTGATTTGGGTGGTAGTGGTTCTGGACGATAGGTAAAAGTAGACATCTTAATGATAATAAGGATTTGTTATAGATCTTAATAATTTAGACCCGTTAAGTGGTTGTAAACTGAAAAAAAAAATTGAACTTATGGTTAAGATCAAAATGATTAAGGTTCACACAGTAAGAAAAAAACAAACAGACCTAATGACTTAGATATGAATGATTAAGATTAAGCTCTTCATTAAGTGCAAATATATTGTTATAGATCTTAATCATTCATATCTATTCAAACTCAACTCATCAAGTGGTCGTGAATTATTTAAAAAAAAAAGCAAGCACCCTTAATGATTAAGATGAAGACCTAGAAACAGACTTAATGACTGAGATGGGAATAATTAAGATTAAAACCTTCATCAAGTGCAAACAAATGAGGCCTTACTCTAATATTTTAACACCTTGAATATCACACTAGAAAATAAAAAAATTGCCACCCTGGATCATGAGTATAATTGGAAACAACTAAAGGACAGTGCTTACCAGCCTGATGGACATGGGGATTTTATTATGAGGAATGGGTGCCAAAGCTGGCTGCATGTCTTTCGGTAGCTGAGCCTGCTCAAAAATTTAGAAACAAGAAATGATCAGGTGCAGGAAAATAGGCAGCAAACAAAGGTACAAAAGGAAAAAACATATTAACGTACCAGCGAAGGATAATTATTTTTCAGCACTGTACTGTCCTCTTCATTTTCCAGGGTTCCACTCTTGCTTGTTGCTGCTGTTTTTCTTGCAAGAACCTCTAGGCCCCGCTTCCTCTTATCACTCCTTGTATTATCACATTTTACAGTTATTTCCTCCTTGGTAGACAATTTCATACCACTTGAGGTCGACGTAGATGGCACATCAGTGCCTTTGATTGGAAGTACTTTAATTTTCTGGTAATATCAGCCTTAGTGGTCGGGACACTTTTCTTGGCTCCCTTATTTTCCAAGGAAGAAGCCACATTTGCAGGTGGAACTATACTGAATGGAATAGGAAAAGATGTTGCTGAAGTGTTTGATGTCAATCAATTTTCTTTGTTTTGATCATCTACAACAGTAAGGGTAAAGACAGGTTTGATGTCCTCCTTTCTTATCTGCTAAATATAGCCTTGAAAGAATTGAAGACTTTCCTTCCCCTTCATTCACAGGGTTTTTAGCTGCATTCTCAGAATCATCTCTTGGAAGGTCAAGAACCGACTTCAACTGAACCTTCTCAGGCTTTGACATATTTGAGCATCTGTATTTCCAAAATTCTACTTCACAATCACGAGTCCATGCTCGCCGTCGTCTTCCTCCAATACCATAAAATTTTTTAGTTAGGTTTTCACGTACTTTTCCCTTGTGCAACAGTGATCTCTCTGCCTTGAGATCCACAGAAGGCTTCTTCATTTCAGTAGTAGATCCTGTCACAACAGAAGTTTTGGGTCAAGCTGGTTTTCCCCCTTATCCCCATAAGACTTGTTAGGAACAGCTTCTCTAATTCCTTTGGTTAGATTTTCAACTAGCACTGATGAGTCCTCATCACCAGTTCTCCGCATGATCTTTTTAACCCCTCGGGCCAGCTGCACTCTCTCTTTGTTTAGATGACATTCCATCCTGATTACTATGTGGAAGCTTCTTCAAAGTTTTACGACCTGTTCCTTTAACTATATCCCTTATGTCAGAGCTAAGATTTTTATTTTCAGGTTTACATTTCAGTTTCTTGTCCTTCGAGATGATTATTAGAGGTTTATCGGAGTTGTCTGAGCAGATACTGGAGGTTGGTCCTTTCCATTAATTTGCTCACTGCTTCCATCGATTTTAACTCTCTTCAACTCATAGGAAAGCTCCGGTTTGGCTCTAATACCTCCATCATCAGCATTTCTGCAATCACTATCAGAAATATAAGCAATCCAAATAGAAATGAAGGACAAACGCAAACTTAACAAAGAATGTCGCAGCTGTTGAGTATTTGGTTCTACTAGGTTCCGGATAGAACGATAGTAGTTATTTAAATAGCTTAACTTCTATAGCACTTGCTGATTATTATATCCACAAGACTAGCTTACCACGACTAGTGATAGCTACTTATAAGTCATAGGATTATATTTTATGTGAACCCAATACAGATTAATATGGGAAACAGGAAAGAAACACTGAATCATTTTCAAAAATTGATTAGGTAAATAAATTTGGAACAGAGAAATACCAAATTAGGCAATCAAGATCCACAAAAAGTTTCAAAAAGAAGTCCAGGTCATTAGAAAGGATCCCCCGAAGAGTCTGAGCCTTTCCAGCCAAGTAATAGGGCTTGACATGACTTAAGCACTTAGAGAAAGAAAAAATGAAGCTCCAACCAGTACAAAGAAAAATAAAATTAATATGCAACTAGCAGACTGCTGAAATATCTAAATGTTTAAATATACCAAACACAAAAAATATGAGGACACATTACGATTCGATGTCTATCCATAATTTCTCTTACATATTAAAAAGATCAAAGTTGTTTAGTGACATGGAACATTGCAATTTTACTAATATGTATTACAGGGGCAAATCTAGCTCCAGGAGAGTCATGCCAAGTGATGCACAACACATGTTTTGTGAGCCAAAGCCACTTAAAGAACCCATGTAAAATAAAGGATAAGTTACAACTTTGTCAGACTGGATGCTAGGCATCAAGATCTAAACCTTAAGATAATCAGAAATGATGATCCTATATAAATGTTTGATTGCATAATACCTGTTTTCTCTTTGCACCGGAGGCCACAACCTTGTCCTCATTTTTATCAACCTGATATATCAACAGGAAACACTTGAGAGAAGAAAAATCTTCATGTACATCTCAATAAAGTTTATAACAAACTAACAGTCTTCAGGATGCAACAATGTTCATCCAATATTTGTAAAAGTTGTCTGCTACAGTCTACAGTCATATACCTGGATGAAGGCATTCTTCGGTCGTGCAGCTTGAAGTACTTGATCTCCAGCTAACTTCATATTTGTTATGTCTACTGGAGAAGCATAGAACATTAATAGCTTAGCTATTTTATCTGCCGCAGCTTAAGATACATCTCCCAATCCAAAGGAACAAAAGAAATTCCTGAAACATTATAAGCATACCATTAGATGCTGAACTTGAGTTCTCAGAAAATCCCAGATGAACATCAATCGATTCATTATTAAATATCTGCTTCGATGCATCAGATGCAGCAGACTGTGAAGAATCTGGACATTCATTTTGTCGCAAGGACAGTTCTATACAGGAACAGGATCAGAGACCAAAATGCCAGTATTTATAGCCTCTTTAGGATCTAGATTTGAAAGTTATATGCCTGGTATTTCACCCTGATTGTTCCTCTCGACAATTGAGACGACAACAGCCGTCTCACCAGCATCAGCAACAGATACAGACACTTCCCCTGAAAAAGAACCCTCAAGCAAAGAATTATTGTCATTTTCTGGACCAAACTTCTTGCAAGATGCTGACTTTTCGGGTAGCTTGTCAATACATCTGCACAGTGAGATGACGATAAGAATTATGTTTAAAACCACAGCAGGTGTTCAAGATGAATTTATCAACTTATCTCCATCCAAAGAAAATATATGGAGGCATTTCAAAAAGGAATTTTTTAGAGGTGGCACTTTAAGCAAATTACACATTTTATGTATAGTTCTGAGCAAGACAACAGATCCTAACCAATCCTGAATATTCTAGGCATGTTATATGTCTAGACTTGTAAAAATACATTCAATCTGAGGACTTGTAAGGAATTTAATACAAGGATCTACAAGTTGATAATTCGAGATAGCAAAACCAATGACAAAACATCCAAATTTGGCTTCTTGTCTAGTATAATGAAAAGTAACCTTTATGAGTTTTTGTTCCTTCATGTAAAAACAGATTGAGATGACCTGAAGGGCCAAATTGACTACATATCAGCTTCATATGTTTAACAACACTATACATAAACTCTTGAAGAAGCTGTTTTAACTGGAGAAATTCACAAGCTAAAAGGGGTAATTTCTACTTCCCCCCTTGATAGAAAATATTTTTCCTTTGAAGTATATCGTCTATCTAAAGGAGAACTTGATCGATCTACATCATAGTATCCAACATCTTGTGAAAGATCCATGCCTTCATATAACGAACATTATGCTAAAGCTCCTACAGGAGAATGCAGAATACCACGTCCCCATAACCAGTATATTAAGCATAGAGACCACACTAATTGCAACGATTTATCTCAGTGTGTTCTTGAGATAGTTTATCTTAACTACTATTCTCGATACGAGCCACAGTCTTCCACTGGCACTCCTGTCCATAACGACAAGACATTTGGATCCATAGCAACAACATGGCACTTGGATCCACAACAGTATCCCATGTTAGCAATGCAACATGCATGTTTCCTCTAATATATCCTTTATATAGCAGTGGCCCCTTTGTCATTGTAGATTGAACTCGTTGTGAACCTTTTTGATTATTACTAGCGGCTCACGAAGTAGCACTCTTTCTTTGCAAAAAAAAGTTACATGCCCCTTTCCCTACAGTCGAGTTTTAACTCCCAACAGAGGAATGATCCTGATATGCAAACACAACCGAAAAAGGTTACCGCGACAACAAACCAATATGCATGATTTAGAGAAGGATGATGATCTATCGTGTACGCCGCGATCACTATTGGATAGAGAGAAAGTATCTACCCATTCGGAAAGAAAGCAAGGCCAGAAGAGAAAGTACATGACTATAATGTGGGTGTAGGGAAGCTAGCTATCTCACTATCTGTAACGAAAGGGATTCTCAAGTCTTTCTCTTGTTTCAGAAGCAATCTCCTCATTCTTTTGTTAGGGTGACTGCTGCCCTATATAGAGACTCTCTACTGCTTTTACTTAGCTGTTTGCTCCTAAGATAAGAGCTTTCCGCCAAGCCTGTCACTTATATAAACAAAGCGGAAGCATAGAATGGCGAAAAAGAGACAACTTGGCAAGGAAGGAATGGGAAATTATCAAGGATGACTTATTTGTTGGCGGAATGAAGGGCTAAATAGCAAGAGTGATTGTCTGAGCGGATCTGGATTTCCAACGCCTCGGGAAACTGGTCGAGATAGATGGCAGCACCTTTTTCCCCTCTTCTGTACCTGTTTATGGATGAGTGCTCTTGGAGTAGTTGGTCTAGCCCGGAACCTATGTGTTTGTGACTTCGTTTCTCAGAAAATTCGCTCAGAGAATGATCCTGAATTTGAGACCTTTTGCAACAAAAATATTCCCTTAAACGAAGATAATCACACTTGGATGGCTCAAGATCAACTTCATGAAAACCTTATATTCCCTAAGGAGGTTCTACCACGTGGAAGGCTCTTTAATGGAACTTTAGCCTTAGCTAGTCGTGAACAAGAAACTGCTGGTTTTTCTTGGTGAACCAGGAATGCCTGACAACTCAATTTATCTGGTTAGCTACTACGGTTTCATGTAGCCCATGCTGGATTAATCGTACTCTAGGCTAGAGCAATGAACTTATTTGAAGTTTGAGGATCAAGACTAGAATCTCCATGGATGGACTCTGACTCTAAACGAAGGAATCTGAGCTTTATCAACATTGGTAAGCTTTCTAGCTTGCGCAGGCAGCTGGTGGAACTCCTCAAAAGTGCCAGAAATCTCCTCATCAATGGCATAATTAGCTAGGCTATCTGCCACAGTATTTCCTTCTCTGTACACATGAGAAACTCGAATTTTTTTGTCCCTCAACAATGTAATAATTTTCCTGAATACTGTATCAACACTTCAGGAGCAGACACCTCTTGTATCATGATCAGTCTAGTAATGGTTGAATCAGTCTCAATCACCACATTTGTGAAGCCTTTATGCACATAGATTTCAGCAGCTAACTGAATAGCCATTACCTCTGAATACTTATTTAGTTTGAATGGCTAGCAGTACACAAAAAAATCACCAGCAGCATTTCTAAACACCACAGCAACACCACTCTTATGATCTACTTAACTAGCAAATGAACATTTCATACTTTCCCGTGCTACTTAGTCCACGAAAGGTCCTTCCAGTAAAGGAGGTCACGTACCACAGTTCGAACGAAAAAGAAGAAAGGGGAAACTGAAGACTGAGAATAACCAGGCAAGCCTGTTGTTCTTCATTTGTCTTAGACTATGCTACTTCGATCCCTATAAAGTATTTAATTTGCAATTTCTTTAGTTTGAAAGTCACGGAACACTTGTTGTTTGAGTTGATTTCGATTATGATCAGTGCCATCATGACAACTTCATGACACAGACTGTCGGATAATACATTTACCATGAACACTGTGATGAAAGAACACTGAACAATCAGCTTCACTTCCCTAGATGCTTGAAACTTCTTCTCTTTTGGAGATTAGCCTCGTGCATTACATCACTGAACTTATACTCCAAATATTCTGTCTTGGTCTTACACAATTGAATCCTTTAGAATCTAGGGTTTGTCTCCAAACCTTCAGATTAGCATTAACATCAATGTGAGTCTTGTCAACCAGAGCTATATTATTCGCAAATAACATACATCATGACACTTCACCGTGAATTTTTCTCATCATTATATCTATTACATAGGCATATAAAAAGCTAAGGGTTGATCCCAAGGGATGATCTAGGGGACGGTGAGGGTGTTCACACAAACCCCTTGGAAAAAAAATTATTCTGCATATTAAGGTAATATTTTTATGTACATATATAGATTTCGGATCACCTAAACACAAAGCTAGAGGTTGGCTTAGTGGTTTTGGGTTGGGGGGGGGGGGAGTGAGGGGGCAAGTTCAATAATTTCAACAACTGTATATCAAGTGAAACGAACCCCAAAAAAAGTGCTCAAAAACGTGCCTTGGAATGCCCAAAATTTTAAATTTCATATATTTCAAAATCCATGTGCGATATCGAAAATCCGAATTCATATTCTTGTTCAGGGAGTCAAAATTAGGGGGAAAAGGGTCTAACCCCGATTTAAGAGCGAAAGGTTAGCAATTATAATTTTTCAAAGTGCGAATTCCAAAGAGGAATCGGCATCGCGGCTGCATAAAATGATGCCTGTTTTTTTTAGTTCAGTCCAAGACTTCTAAATTTCTTTTAGCAACCTCCCCTTGGTCAGGTTTGTTTGATTAGATGAGAACATATCAATCGAATCCTATCATCTACTTTCCTTTTCCTATTCATCACTACCTTGGTCGGGATCGTGTTAGTAGGCGGGGTTTGATGATGGCCACCACTAAACAACATTCAAAATGAAAGGAAGTAAACAATACATGCAAATACCCAATCAAAGAAATGCACAAAATCTAGGTTATTTCAAGTCAACTCCTCATGGTTCCCACAACCGCAAGTTGTGGGTTCTTAGATGCAACTCATGGCTAAGGCAAAATCAACAACAATAAATGTAAAAGACACGGTTGAGAGATTACCCAAGAACAATAAAGAATAACACCACTTTGATATTGAAACCACAAGCTTGTATTAATGAAGTTGAACACAATGTGTTTTTCAATCCCCTAACTAGGTCTTAAAATTAAAATAATGAAAACCTACACTAAACCCTAGAAAAGTCTCTAAGAATATTCAAAAGTTCTCTCTAGAATCTGTGAACCGTTGAATCTCCCTTTCAAAAAACCTATCATTAACTATTTATACTATTTACAAAGAGACTCTAAAAATTAAAAACAAATACAACTGGCAATAGTTATGTCTCACAGATATGACTCGTAGGGTGACCTACGAGTCGTGATCGAGCTTTCATAGTTAACACTTGGCATTTTGGACTTGATTGCTACGATCCATTGCTATGAGTCATGGTGTGCTTTACGACTCGTAGTGTCTTCTCATAGTCCTGAGTTGCATTTCTTGGTCCAAACTTTTGGCACACTATTTCTTGTTTCGAGAGCACATCCTACGAGTCATAGTAAGACTTACGACTCATAGGTTAGCCTCGTATGGCCGACCTTCACTTTGCAATTTCTTATTTTGCTCACTATTTCTTGCTACGAGGGCACCTTACGAATCGTAGTTTGGGCTACGACTTGTAGGGTGGCTCGTATGTCCTGTACTTCAATAAAATTTGCAATTTTCTCCCAAATTCACGCCAACTTGTATTTTCTGCAAGAACAACACAAAAACACATAAAAACTATTAAAAGTCGCATTAAGAAGTTATGAAAATCCCTTGTTTCGGGCATCAAATGTGTTGTATTTTGATAGCACATCAACACCCTTAGCTTAGAACTATTGTTTGTCCTTAAGCGACGACTCAATCTGAGTAGACAATGAGAAATACATCCCAACTCTTATTTTCAAAGCCTCATTGCAAAGCTACCAAGCAAACCAAAATGTAATGATGCATCTGACAATCCAACTATGACAAGTAAAGGAGCATCATCAATCCACGGTCATTGAACAAGTCATATGTCAGTCATGAAATGCAAATGCCCTCACAGAAAAGAAGTCCCTCTATTTCACTCAAGAAACAATCAAAGATTAGGGACTGTGCAAGCATCCTCACTATCACAAATGAAATTCATGCATGATAACTAATACCATAGGCTTACCCCTATACTTAAACTCCAGACCGTTGATTAGTTGGATTCAGATAACTTTAGGACTTAATAAGCTTGTAGCGTAGTCTCATGGGGCTTTGGTGTGGCATTTTAGGCAAGTAGTTACTAAAGGCCATCCTTGAACCATGTTTTTCAACATTTTTACCTCCACAACTCAACCATTTTCATTATATCCTCCCTTATTCTTCCTTTTTAAGCTTTTCCAGGTACTTTCTTTTCCTTTTTCAACTGTGCCTCATTTTCGAACTCATTTTGCTATTCTTTTCAATTCAAGGCAACTTTTTCTTTCTTTTTTTCTCAACCGGCACATGATTCTTCTCTTCTTTCTTTCTTTCCCAACCAACCACCTCATATTCATTACTTTACCACAACAAAGGCTACCCTCAACTTAGGCTTTGAGTCTGAGGTAAAGAACATAATATCCATTCCCTAAACTAGGGGCATTTTTGGTAGCCGCCTTCAACTTAGACTTTTTGCCTCTATCAAGGTTCACATGTTTAAGAATAGACCAGGGCCGATATCAAGGTATTTCATACCACAAGGCTGAGCTAGCTAAGTATCGAGAAAGAATAGGTATATAATACTCAAACATTTGGAACAAGGGGTCAACTACTACATTTGGTAGGTCATTTAGGAAAACATGGACTCACTAAATGAACAATGACCTAAGATTCTTTCCTAATCAACCATATCTCCAGTCCAATCTTGAGTAATAAGGCAAGTTCTGAGTCAGTACACAATGCATGAATATGACAAAATAGGCTCATACACATGACATTGTATACACAATCACATAGACTTACAGGTCATGCTTCAAGCATCAACTTGCCTCCTCTTTATCAGAACAAACATTACCAATAATCATATGCAAGATTGCAATGATAACAAATAATTTCAAAAATTTTAGGGTACCCAATTTTCAAAATATTCATAAAACCATTGAAAATTGTGCACATGCCAAAAGTAATAATCACTACATATCTACAAATTATCTACACTACCTAAACATGTCGGTTCAATATAAATTAAAAAAAATCGACAAGGAACAAGAAACACGGCAAGAAAACCTTGGGATCAAAAATAGGGGAAGTTATGGACTAAAGACTACTCAGACTTCATCCTAATCCGTAACTTCCAACACCCCACCAAAAGAAAATACTTTGTCCTCAAAGTAAATATACATATAAAATAAAAACAAAATTTAAAAAAAACATCATCCAAAACATAAGTAAAACAAAACATTCACAAGTATCCAAAAACCAACATAAAAACATTGTCTAAAATGAGAACAAAGTATCCATAAGTAAGAATAAGAACGGGGGTCAAAAGTATCAAAAATATGGTGCTGACGCACCAACATCCATCTGGTCCTGGGGTCCTGGGGCTCAATATCCTCCTTGGTTTTTGGGCTGCAGTAGTACCCGAGGCTCCTTGTGCTAACTGCTGCTCTAGAAATCTCCTTATCGTCGCAATAGCTAAGGACTCCTGTACCACGACATCAGTAATCTGCTCCTCCAGTGTTGCTACCTCATCATCAGTCCTAGGTCTCTTTTGGCTTACAGCTATGTCATCACTTTCAAGGGGACTCTTCCCATGGGCATGGGGGCGGTCATCGAATAAGTCAAACATATCATCACCCTCCGGTGCCTCCTCTGGGGCTTCTAATGGATCCGCTAACATCTTTGATAGGTCGGCCTTAAACTTGGCTAACTTATCCTTCACAACAGCCATGTTAGCGGTTCGTGCACCCTCAGGTCTCCGCTGGACCCTATCCTCAAAATCATTCACCTTGGCATCTATTGCGTCAACTCTACGATCTACAACCTCACGAGTGTATGCTGTGGCCCTCTCCTCCGAGTCCTGGACTATCTAACCGACCCATGGTTTGATCTGGCTCATCAAACTGCTCAGCTAGAGCTCCGTCTTCACTAACATATGCACCAAAGCCAGAAAAGCAAAAGCAGACATAAGAGGATAGTCTGTGGAATCAACTTGAGTAGTGGGAGGTACTCGTGCAGGTGTGTCTGAGGATGGCATCACCTCAGTATCAATAGCTCGAGGCAGCTTTGAAGCAGTTGGAGTAGAACTGGTGGCGGTTAGAGTCGACTCTTGAGTCTGCGACTCTAGAGGAAAAAGAACTGGAATAGGAGGGGAACCTGCTCGCTGTAGGTCCACTGGGTTTTCATCAACCTTAATCAGGCTAGGATCCATGGTACACATGGCCTCTATATGTGGATCCAAGTGAAAGGAGACACGTATCCCTGCCTCATTACACAATTTGTGTATCAGGATGGGAAAAGGCAATGAGGTCTGGGTACGAATCACCGACTCGTGGATCTGCTCTGCCATAACTCGGGCCTAATCTATGTATAGCCAGCTAAGATACTGGCTCACAACACTGCTCACTCCATAGTGATCACATTATCCATAAACGTGGGCCTGATGCGCCAGTGGATAATAGACTACCAGACTTTGGCTTAAAATGAGAGGTGGGACTTCACGATTTGGTCGGTGTGGTTTGTGACCCACGTTGGCTCAACACCCTCCTCACATATCTAGCTAGCGATCCACCTGAGGAGCTCAGTTTTTATCTTCACATTTTTCTCGCTCACCATTTTTTATTCTTCGCGATCCCGTCATCATATTCGGTGATGGAATGAGGTACTCTATAGTTTGGCCCGAAATAAACCCTCATAATAGTCTCCTATGAGATGTCAACCATCTGACCCTGGACTAGAACTTCTCACAACCTCGACAGCTCTATAGCTTTCTTCCCTTTAGGAAGATCTCAAAGAATAGTGTAGTAGGCAGCGCAGAACTCTCGAACCTGATATGGGGAGTACTTGCCCAATCTCTGTGATAGCCACCTCAGTCCATGACGGTCAATCTTATCCTCCAAGTCTGGCACCCTACTCAGGCTAGATCCATTTAGCGTCGACTCCTCATGGAATTGCCTGATGGGTTTTCCTTGGCCTTTAAGTTCCAATCCCTTGTCGCATATCTCGTTCATTCCTGGAATACCGCATCTTGTATTTTTGGGTCGGTGTAGGTGATAGAAGGATCAACCTCATCATGCTGAGTCTGTTACCTCCGGTGAATTAGTCTCAGAGTGAGTGGGAGTCATCTGTGGCATACTGCTATCAGACCTATCACTATCACCCTCCTCTTCAGACTGGAAGGGACTCTCTACAACCATAGGGGCCTGTGAGTGCGAGCTCTAGTCTGAGGCACATTTGTCTCGGGGTCAATACGGACTCTGTGGACTTCCTCAGACCCTTCTGACTGTTCTGTCTGAGATGACTCATCTATCAACTTTCTCCGGAAAGCTTTGATGGCTTCATTGTCCTCTAGGGGCATTGTACTTGCAAATCAACCCCATACCACTTAAGTGAGCACCACAATATTTAATCAAAAGGGAATCACAGTAGAATAACCAAGAAGTAACAAAAAGCAACAAAATAAAACACAAACAAAATGTACTGAACCAGTTGTAGGTCTGCAGGTACGAGGCACAGGTACGATCGTAGGGTGACCTATGAGTCATACAATAGCGTCATAGTGCTAAGGTGCTTGAAAAATATTATTCTGATCACAGATACGATACTCACGTATGACTCATAGGATGACCTATGAGTCGTAGCCTGGGCTCATAGTAGGTATCAAAATACAATTCAAAACAAGACAAGTCCTACAAGTCCCTCACTATGGTTCGTAGTGGATACTACGAGCCGTAGGTGGGTCTCGTATGGTAAGGCATAAAGAACCACAGGTGACTATTGCCTTCTATGAGGGACCACTAGGACTCGTAGGACATCCTACGACTTGTAGATGGTCCTCGTAGCATAAAATAGAAGGCATCTGTGGTGCCTGTAACCTTGCCACACAAACCGAAAAATCATTCACATAGAAAATAATAGCATCGAAGCAAGATCCTAACATTATCTTAAGCACACAAATAAACCCATTATTTAATCATGACATCCCCAAATCGATACTTATCCCCCGAAGATCTATGCATGATCAACACAATCAAACAACAAATCCAAAACACATTCGAGGAATACCTAGGAAAAATTGATCCCCAAACTTACAATCATCAACAACAACACACAGTCATAGAGATTCAAGAGAGTCCAAAACAAGTACAAACAAGGGTATCTCGAATGATCATATTTAAACACACACCAATAACCCCAAATTTCAACCCCGCATGATTTCAAAAATTGATCGACCACAGTCATGCCTTACCCTCATATGATCAATAAATCAATCATCACAACCATCGAACAAGAACAATCACACAATTTAAAATATGCTAGGGATTCAAATCGACCAAATCTTACTTCTCATGCTTATACAACATTTTCCCATGGGAAAACTCAATATCACTACTACACACATAAACTCAATATCACTACTACACACATAATCATCAATCAATATAGAAAAATCATAACAAGTGTGTGCCGAATTTAATTAAGGAAACTTACCAATTGAGAGAATAAAGAACAAATAAATGCAATGAGAAACCTAGGAAGAAGCTGAAACCCTAGTATGCTGGCTCACTAGAAAAACTCCGAAAGTCGGTGGGTGTGACGAAAATGGGGTCAAAACAGTAGAAGAGTTAGTGTGGGAAAACTTTTGGGAGAAGGAACCATTTAAAAATGAGGAAAATCAGGGGTCAAATAATATTTGACCCCTCATATACTCAATCGGGTCAACTTTAAAAATTCTGCAGATCAGGTCTATGAAACCCCGACTTCGAGTTGTAGGGCTTTGTATGACTCATAGATCCCGGTTTGGTAGTAAATCTAACACTTAGAAAAATTTAGAATTCATACCTGGGCACTACGAACCTCACTTACGACTTGTAGGTGACTATACGAATCGTAAGGTTAGCTCATAATGTGTGTGCCAACTTTAATTCATCACTGTTTCCATCTACGAAGCATAACTATGAGTCATAATGGGCACTACGACTCATAGGTCTGGTCGTAGACGCTGCTCCAAATGCAATTTTTCTCAAACTTTTAGCTATTGATTTATACCTGCAAACCAAAACTCAAAATACACCAATTTCCAAAATAACACAACTGACTCAATGTTTTAAAAATCAAAACAAACATCAATCTATGACCTAACAATTCAAACAACCAAAATAAGCTTAAAAACAAACCAACATCATGAAAGATACTTGGGTTGTCCCTCAAGAAGCGCCTTGTTTGACGTCGTGGCTCGACTTTGTCATCATCCATCATAAAAAATATTCAATGGCCCAAACTTCACTCTTAAACTCATCCGGGTGTTTCATTGATTGGCGGATGTCAAACACAACCTCTGCATCATTGATCCTGAACCGAAGTTGACCGAAATCCATATCCATAAGGCTATCCTAGTTGCCAGAAATGGTCTTCCCAATATAATGGGCACCTTAAAATCAACCTCAATATCAAGGATCACGAAGTCCGTGGGAAAGATGAATTTATCAACTTTTACAAGCATATAAAAAAATATCCCTTTCGGCTTCTTTATGGTTCTATCCACCATGAGCAACCACATTCTTGTGGGAGTAGAGGTACCAAGACCAAGCTTTTTGAAAATAACAAGGGGTATCAAATTTATGCTTGCTCCTAAGTCACATAATGCCCTTGCGAATTCTAATCACCAATGGTGCAAGGAATAGTGAATGCACCAGGGTCCTCCCTCTTTTGAACTAGGCATTTGGTCATAATGGCACTATATTTTTGGAGCTCTTGCGAAAGCTCTTGGCTCAAAGTGCACTTCTTTGTCACCAAATCCTTCATATACTTGGCATACCCGGACATCTTCTCTAAAGCTTCTAAAAGAGGATGTTGATGGACAATTGTTTTAACATCGAAAGGAAGTGTCTGAATTACTCATCCTCTTCCTTTTTCTTAAGCCTTTGAGGAAAGTGGGGAGGTGGCTTTGGGAACATCTTGGAATTTTCTTTCTCTCTCATCTCTTCACTTTGTACCTCCACATTCTCCAACCCTTCTTCCTCAACCATAACTTTACTATCAATACCCTTCTCACAAGCTTCATCCTCAACCACCGGCATAGGGGGATCTATGTTACTTTTACCACTTCTAGTAATGAACGCCATGCAATTAACATCATTCTTTGGATTTTGAACCATATTTCTTGGTAAAGTGCCCTTTTGGCATTGGTTCAATTGAGAAGAAACTTGGCCAAATTATTGCTCTAATTGTTTAATGGCCACCGAGTGATACTCAATCTTTTAGTTTATGCTTGAAATATCTGATTTCATTACTTTCAAGGACTCATCTTGATGGTTGGCCCTCTTTAGTAACTTGTTGAACATCTCTTCTATCCTAGAAGTACTTGATCCTGCATCAGAGTTATGGGGAGGCACATAAGGACCATTTCTATAACCATCTCTTCTACCCATTCGACATCTAGCACCCTTTCTCTTTCATAATAACCACCTCGGTTGTCTCTATATTCATCCTTATAGTTGTAGTTCCGACCTTGATTCCCAGAACCTTTTCTTCAATAGTTCGAATTGGATCCTTGGGGGTTGTTTCAAAAACTCACCGATTGGTTACTCACGAAGCAAGCTTCTTCATCAAAGAATGGTTCTTCATATACTAGTTCCTTAGGAGGTTGGTGGGTCACTACTTGAACACTTGCTTGATTTTTCTTTAAGACCAAGTCTATGCTTGTGTGAAGTTGAGCAAGTTGTTGCATGATCTTCTCATTGACATTAGCTTACTCATTATTGGTGTTTACAACACAAGAAGTTTTTATAGCACCTCTCTCTCTTTGACCCCATGCTCTATTTGTTTTAACCACTTTTTCCATCCATTAGGCGATCAATAGAAAAGGTTGATCAAGAAACATGTCTCCCATGATTGTGTCGGTACAAGCTTGACTATTCTCGTCAAACGCCCAATAAAAGATCTCAACCAAGGCATCATCAACAATTTTATGGTCTAGGACCATTATCAAGCATTTGGTGAGCCTTTACCATGTAGTACTAATTGAATCACCCAGAAATTGCTCAAAATTGTTTATTTGATCTTTGAGCTTAAGTTTTTTGGGCCTTCGAAAATACCTTTCTAAAAGGCTCTTTGTAGCTCGATGCAACTTGTGATAGAACTTTGAGGAAGCTTGGACAACTAAATAGCTGCATTTCCATTGGAGATACGGGGAATACTAAACCAGCCACACCCATAGAAAGATTCTGGGTACCCATTATACTCTTGCAAACAAATGCAACATTGTGGAGATGACTGTGTGAATCCTCCGAAGGTAGCCCTGTGAACAAACCATGATTCTGAAGAATTTGTAGGATACAACTAGACACAGTGAATTTAGTGTCTGCTGGTAGTGGTTGCAATACTACAGCTCCAGTAACATCCATAGCCACAGGGTTTAATCTATATTAGTTCCATAAGTATGCATTTTCATTGAACACCCTATGGTGTGGCCTATTCCCCCTTTATGGTGGGTTTTCATCTCTACCGACATCTTCTTCATGTTGACCTTGGCTTCTTATGTTGGCATACAACCTAGTACACCCTGCAAACAAAACTAAACAATAAAAACAAAAGTAAAATACAAGAGAATCTAGAAATTAACACTTGAATTAACCAATAGTGAAATCAAGTCAAAAACCTAGCAGTATTCTCTGGAAATGACACCATAATTTTTGATGTTCACGCTCCAACAGTAAAACGATTGCAGTCAAATATAAACCTAACAGAGATTAGGGTCGAATCTGTAGGGAATACGGGGCTTGACTATGTTGATCCACTAACAATCATTTCAAGCATCGAGCACTATATTCTATAGAATTGGGGGGGTTTGCAATTCAAAGTGAAGAACAAAGAGAAATACTACACTACAAATGTGAGAAGACAATAAAATTGATGGATAACTTGGGAATTGTGTTTTCCATGATTTGTTGACTCAATTACCTTAGACAACATAACTCTGATCAAGACATTGCATACAAGATGGTAACTTAGATTCTTCCAGCTCTCTTGTGAAGGTGAAGTTCGAATTTCACCATGGCGCTTGGTCGGTAACCATGGCGTGCCAACTAACCGTTACCCATTGTCCTAGTCAACCTCTCCTTGGTCAGGTTTGGTTGAGTAGAACACATCAATCGAATCTTGTTGTCTACTTTCCTTTTTCTATTCCTCACTACCTTGGTCGGGATCGTGATAGTAGGAGGGGTTTGGTGTTGGCCACCACCAAACAATATTCAAAATGAAAGGAAGTGAACAATACATGCAAATAGACAATCAAAGAAATGCACAAAATATAGGATATTTCAAGTCAACTCCTCATGGTTCCCACAACCCCAAGTTGTGGGTGCTTAGCTACTTATGGCTAAGGCAAAGTCAACAATAAAGAATGTAAAATACATGGTTGAGAGTTACCAAAGAACAGTAAATAATAACACCACTTTGATATTGAAATCACAAGCTTGTATTACTAGAAGTTGAGCATAAGGTGATTTTAATCCCCCAAAATGGGTCTTCAAATTAAAATAATGAAAACCTACACTAAAACCTAGAAACATCTCTAAGAATATTCAAAGTTCTCTCTAAAACTTGTGAAGTTTCGAATCTCCCTTTCAAAACCCTATTATTAACTATTTATACTATATACAAAAAGACTCTAAAAGTAAAATACAAATATAGCTAGCTGCAGTTACGTCTCGCAGATACATCTCGTAGGGTGACCTACGAGTCATAATCGAGCTTTCATAGTCAGCACTTGGCATTTTGGACTTGACTGCTATGACCCATTGCTACGAGTCGTGGTGTTCTCTACGATTCGTAGTGTCTTCTCATAGTCCTGAGTTGCAGCTCTTGGTCCAAACTTTTGGCACACCATTTCTTGTTATGAGAGCACCTCCTATGAGTCATAGTGAGACTTACGACTCATAGGTTAGCCTTGTGTCGCGGACCTTCACTTTGCAGTTTCTTAATTTTGCTCACTATTTCTTGCTACAAGGGTGAAACGACCCCAAAAAGTGCCCGAAAATGTGCCTCGAAGTGCCTAGAATTTTAAATTCCATATATCTACAAATCCATCCGTGATATCATAAATCCAATTTCATATTCTTGTTTAGAGGGTCAAAATTAGGGAAAAAAAGGGTCTAACCACGATTTAAGAGCTAACGATTAGCAATTTCATTTTTCATAATTTTTCTTATCCAAAATCGATCCACGACAGTGCCGCGACGCGCATCTATCATGGTCATGATTAATTTTGCCTCCAATACAGGTCCGCATCGTGGAACAGACACGAACCTGTGTATTTTTTTGCCAGTGATTTTTATGTCAGTGTAAGGCTTTTGGGTCTTGGGCCTAAGTCTTCCTATACGAGAAAACACCTATACTTAGCACTATTTCACCCTCATATCACCCAAGACATTTCTCCAATACTCACTCAAATCCTTAGTCCTATATTTATCTCAAGATTCAAGTCTCAAACCCTTATCCGGATTTCAAGGTTCTCCTTCAAGCTTCAAGTCTCCATCTCCAATATTCATCAAAGGTTTCTCCAAAAGCTAAGGTATGTGATTTTCTTTCATGGGTTCCTTTTGCCCATGATACCCAAGACTCCTTTTACTCAAATTGCACGACTTAAAGTTGATTTACAAATGGGTCTTGCATATTATGAAATTCACTGCACACTATGTTAAAACTATGTAAAGTTGTGACTATTTTGCTATGTTTTGAGCTATAAATCTTGGATCTATTGTAAGATTTGATGAGGGGTTTTGATGTATATTTCTTGAAGGTGTTGCAAGGTGTTGATCGATGGTTTGACGATGGATTTTCTTGCATGATTTCATCTCTATATTTCATGACTTTATACTAGCATTACATACCCGCCAAGTGTTTGATAAAATGTTCAGCTAGGGTTTCTTGAGGAATTGAAGGTCCAATGCATAGAGTTGAATGGTGTTATGATGATTATATGGTGAATTCATGATGATGACCGGGATGTCTATATGAGTTTTTCAGGGGAAGGTACCTATGGGTTGCATGTAAAATGTTGGGTCCCCATGTTTGTTGTGTCCTTGGGAAAATGCGGAGTTCTTTATTGATGATAGAAATGTAATGTTTGGATGAGCTAGTTCTTTGATTCACACCGAAAAGGCCATTCCGTAAGGTAGAGTGGTTAATGGTTCCTACCAAAAAGGCCATGCCATAAGGTAGAGTTAGTAATGATTCCTACCAAAAAGATTATATGGTAAGGTATGGACACCCTACCGAAAAGGCCATGCCGTATGGTAGAATTATTAATTGTGCCTACCAAAAAGATTATATCATAAAGTATGGACACTCCACCAAAAAGTTCATGCCGTAAGGTAGAAAGACTAAAAGTTCCCACCGAAAAGATCATATCGTAAGGTGTGGACATTCTATTAAAAAGGCCATGCCGCAAGATCAACTGAATCACGTTTTCTACCCAAAAGATGATATCGTAAAGTAGGGGACGTCTCATACTACCTACCAAAAAGACTGTCATACGGTAGGAGTATTGATAACACTCTCCAAGAAGGTTATACCGTAAGGTAAGTGGGAGTGATTTGGCCCATTTCATGAATGTTGGTACAAAAGAGTTTGAATATGTTTCCTATATTAATTTCACATTCTTTGTTCATGATTTACAAGCATATTTTACCTTAAGTATTGAGCATGCATGTCATATCGATATTATACCTATCCTTTGCTTATGATTATGCATTTCGATTATGTTGTCTTTCCCTTACTAGCATTACATCCAACATACTTAGTACATTCAAATATACTAATACATATTGTATGCCTACATGATGTCACCATGTAGGAACTGGAGCTCCACTTGAGTATCCTCCTCCATATTGCTAGTACGACTTCGCTCAAGCTTATTTATGAGTCCTCTATTCCAGAGATGTTACTTATAATCTCTTGCTATGTATTAAGACTTTCTCTCTTTTGATTATGTTTTGACTATGAGGGTGAGCTCGGTTGCTTTGTCTTGGCCCCCGCTTTTATCTTTATGTAGTGGAGGTGTTGTTGTACATATGGTGTGTCTATGTTATGAGCCTTGACTCTATTGACTCTTTTTGCTTATGATAAGAAAGAGGTTCCCTTAGTCCCAACTTCCTCTTGTTTATGCTTATCTTTTATTGTCATTTTAATGGCTTCCGTGACCAAGGATTTGTAATGATATGCTATGAGGCCTATTTGGGGTTCCTTCGGGTTCCCCATTCGCCAATAACGTCTAGGCCTTAGGCTTGGATCGTGACAAAGTTGGTATCGGAGCACTAGGTTGTTAGATCCTCGGATTCCAACATACCACGTCGATCAGAGTCATATTCATGGTTGTGTTGTGTACCACAACTATAAATAGGAGGCTATGAGATGTTTTAGGAAATGTTTCCCTTCTTCATGGTCAACATCGTGCTATATAGTTGAAGTAAGGTTATCTCTCCCCCCCCCCAACGATTGTTCCTTGCTATGCTAGATCATGCCTAACATAAGAGAAAAAAGGACTCGCGCTCCCGAGGAGCAATCGACCAATGGGAAGCTTCGGGATGCTCTCACCTTGCTTGCACATATTGTGGCTAATCAAGCCAATTATGGGGCCCAAGCCCCTCACGCTCCTACACCTGCTTATCGGGTGAAAGACTTCATGAGGATGAACCCATCGGAGTTCTATGGGTCAAAGGTGGATGAGGACCCACAATAGTTTATTGATGAGATCTGTATTGGCCATCATGGGTATTAGATCAAAAGATAAGGCAAAGTTGGCGTCCTACCAACTTAAAGGGGTAGCACAAATATGGTACAATAAATGGAAGGAGGAGAAGGGAATCCCCAATGTGGTGCTTTAGGAGGTGTTCAAGGCGACTTTCCTTAGTCTGTTCTTCGCTCTTGAGCTTAGGGAAGCTAAATTGATGAAATTCATGAATTTGAGACAAGGAATAATGAGTGTGAGGGTGTATGCTCTCAAGT
Organism: Solanum clarkiae; assembly: GCA_011800125.2. Lineage (NCBI taxonomy): Eukaryota > Viridiplantae > Streptophyta > Magnoliopsida > Solanales > Solanaceae > Solanum > Solanum clarkiae. The sequence continues at coordinate 25,300 of JAABOM020038014.1, forward strand.
TCAACAAACTCTCTAAGTATGCTCCTCACTTGGTTGCCAACCCAAGGGCTAGAATGAACAAGTTCGTAATGGGTGTCTCTGACTTGGTGAGTAAAGAATGCTGGTCCGCTATGTTATTTAGAGGCATGGATATATCCCGATTGATGACTTATGTCGAGCAAATGGAGGGGAAAAGTTGAGGAAAAGGAGGAGTAGTGAGTCGAAGAGGGCCCGATGGGATAGTGGATCCCAAGGTCTAGAGTCCGATGATGCTCCAATCAAGAGGGTTTTTAGGGGTGGTGTGCCAAACCCACAGCCCTAGAGATAATGGGGTGACTCGTCCTAGATGCCCAAAATGTCGAAGGAAACATGGTGGTACATGTTGGAAGAACACGGATGCATACTTTGGGTATGGTAAAATGGGCCACAAAATCCCGTATTACCTATATGCTCAAAACAAGGGTAAAGGTGGTGATGTTGATCAAGGGGGTGCCCCAAAACATAATCGGTTCTATATTGTCCAAAGAAGGCAAGGAGAGGATGTGGTGCCCGATGATGCTACCGGTAAGTTAGTGATTTTCCTAGATTTTATTGTGCATGCTTTGATATTCTTTGAGTCATCATTCCTTGTTGCTAGTAAGATTCGGTTATGTGAGACTATTGATAATAGGAGGGCTTGTAAGGTTTGCTCCATGTTCTTATTGCATAAAGTCTTGTGATCTTGGTTGAATTTGGTTTGATGGATTGGAGGTCTTGAGGTGGTGTGGTTACATGCATATCATGCTCCCAGTGAGTGTAGTCCCTGTAATGTTGTGATAGGATGGTTGAGGATGGTCAAATTATTTGGTCAACTACAATGGGTTAGTCACTTCTGTAAGCTTGATCTTTGTTTCGGGTTTTGACTCTAAGTGCGAATGAGGGTAGGTGATATTCCTAAGTGTTTTTTTTTCCAGACTAAGGGTAAGCATTTGAGTATTGTTGGAGTTTTTTGGTTGACTTATGCACCGATTATTTCATGAATAGGGTCTTAAAACCCTACCTTGACGTGTGTTACGATGGCCTCTAGTGGTGGTGCATTGATTTATTTAGAGCTTGTGAATCATTTGGGGTGGTGGTGGTGGTGTTGTAAGTCTTGGATGATGAGGGGATTGTTGCTAATTATAATAGGTGAGAATGGAAGATAACAAGAAGGTGGTTAGAATTCTTTAAGGATTATGATTTGAGTGTGCATTATTTTTCCTGGTAAGGCTAGTGTTGTGGTTGATGCTCTAATTAGCCTAGCGTGTGTTGATGATGGTGGCAAAGAGGTGACTTGAGGGGTCCATTGTTTGGCAAGATTGAGGGATTATGTTGGAGGGAGTTGAGCATAGTGGTGTAGTATTCTTGATGGTTCCAAATCTTCTTTAGTTGGAGTGGTACGGGTTAAGCAAGACTTTGATTCTGTCTTATTAGGGTTGGATGTGTTGGGGTGAGAGATGGTAGAGTGGAGGCTATCTCCCAAGGGGTAGATTGTGGTTTATGGTACCAAAGTGGACTAAGTGGGTTTAAGGTTGACAATTGAGCTTTAGATTGTGAGTCCTTGTAGAATATAGAGTGAGGTTGGTAAGGTTGCTTAAGGATTGGGAATGACCTATGGATGTGGATATGGCTATTCGATTTCCAGGAGACCATGACAAGGTGGTGCGTGGTGATCCAAGTGCTATGGTGGCTTTCAAGGATTGGGGGTGTGATGGAGTTCATTGAAAGAATATTCAAGTAGAAGGTGTCTCTCGTGGAGCCAGAGGAGGCATGGCGAAACGACATCCGTACCTCTTTCATTCCTATTCAAGCTTATGATGATATGTCCAGTCCTATCATGATTCCACGCCTCATGTTTCAGCCCCTATATCATTCATATGCATTCATGTTTAAGTTGGCAAGTTTATGATGATTTTACACTTATGTTGAGATTTTGAAAATAGTGTTTTAGATGTAATGTTGCATTTTTGTTGGGGCTGATTTTTTATGATCACTCTTGTTATGTACGTCACTTTAACATTAAGGGATGAATGTTCCCAAGGGGGAGATATTGAAACGACCCCAAAAAGTGCCCGAAAATGTGCCTCAGAATGCCCAGAATTTTAAATTCCACATATCTCAAAATCCGTGCATGATATCGAAAATTCAACTTCATATTCTTGTTCAGGGGGTCAAAATTAGGGGGTAAAGGGTCTAACCCCAATTTAAGAGCTAATGATTAGAAATTCTATTTTTTGTAATTTTTCTTATCCAGAATCGATACTTAGCATTATTTCACCCTCATATCACCCAAGAAATTTCCCCAATAGTCACTCAAGACCTTAGTCCTATATTTCTCTCAATATTCAAGTCTCAAACCCTCATCTGGATTTCAAGGTTCTCCTTCAAGCTTCAAGTCTCCATCTCTAATTTTCATCAAAGGTTTCTCCAAAAGCTAAGGCATGTGGGTTTCTTTTATGGGTTCCATTCACCCATGATACCCAATTCTCCTTTTACTTAAATTTCATAATTTAAAGTTGATTTACAAGTAGGTCTTGCATATTATGAAATTTACTGCACACTATGTTACAACTATGTAAAGTTGTGACTGTTTTGCTATGTTTTGAGCTATAAATCTTGGATCTATTATAACATTTGATGAGGGGTTTTGATGCATATTGATTGAGGGTGTTGCAAGGTGTTGATTGATGGTTTTACAATGTATTTTCTTGTATGATTTCATCTCTATATTTCATGGTTTTATACTAGCATTACACACCCGCCAAGTGTTTGATAAAATGTCCAGCTAGGGTTTCTTGAGAAACTAAACATCCAATGCATGTCTTATGAGTTGAGTTGTGTTATGATGATTATATGATGACTTCATAATGATGATAGGGATGTCTATATGAGTTGTTTCATGGGAAGGTACCAATGGGGTTACATTTAGATTATTGGGTCCTCATGTTTGTTATGTTCTTGGGAAAATATGGAGTTCTTTCTTGATGATTCAAATGTCATGGTTGGATGAGCTAGTTCTATGATTCCTTCCGAAAAGGCCATGCCACAAGGTAGAGTGGTTAATGGTTCTTACCGAAAAGGCCATGCCATAAAGTAGAGTGACTAAGGATTCCTATCGAAAAGATTATATCGTAAGGTGTGGACACCCTACCGAAAAGGCCATGCCATATAGTAGAATAGATAATTTTTCCTACCAAAAATATTATATCATAAGGTATAGACATCCCAACAAAAAGGCCATGCCATAAGGTAGAAAGACTAAAGGTTCCCACCGAAAAGATCATATCGTAAGGTGTGGACATTCTATTGAAAAGGCCATGCCGTAAGATAGAATGAATCATGTTTCCTACCCAAAAGATGATATCATAAAGTTGGGGATGTTTTATACTACCTACCAAAAATACTATGTCATATAGTAGGGGTATTGATAACACTCTCCAAAAAGGTTACACCGTAAGGTGAGTGGGGGTCATTTGGCCCATTTCATGAAGGTTGGCATAAAGGGGTTTAAGCATGTTTCCTATATTGAGTTCATATCCCTTGTTCATGATTTACAAGCATGTTTTACCTTAAGCATTGGGCATGCATGTCATGTCGACATTATACCTATCCTTTGCATATGATTATAAATTTCGATTATGCTGCCTATCCCTTGCTAGCATTGCATCCCACACACTTATTACATTCAAATTACTAACGCATACTCTATGCCTACATGATGTCACCATATAGGAACTGGAGCCCCACTTGAGTATCCTCCTCCATATAGCTAGTACGATTTCTCTCAAGCTTGTTGGTGAGTCCTCCATTCTAGGGACGCTACTTATGGTCTCTTGCTATGTGTTAAGACTTTCTCTATTTTGATTATGTTTTGGCTATGAGGGTGAGTCCGGTTGCTTTGTCTTGGCCCCTGCTCTTATCTTTATATCGTAGAGGTGTTGTTGCATATATACTGTATCTATGTTATAAGCCTTGATTCTATTGATTTTTGTTGCTGATGATATGAAAGAGATTTCCTTATTTTATGCTTATCTTTTATTGTCATTTTAATGGCTTCCATGACCAAGGATGTGTAACGATATGCTATAAGGCTTGTTTGGGGTTCCTTCGGGTTCCCCATTCGCCAGTCATATCTAGGCCCTAGGCTTGGGTCATGACAAAGGGCATCTTACAACTTGTAGCTTGGGCTGACTCATAGGGTGGCTTGTATCTCATGTATTTCAGCAAAATCTGTAATTTTCTCCCAAAATCATGCCTACTTGTATTTTCTGCAAGAACAACACAAAAACACATAAAAATAGTAAAAAGTCGCATTAAGAACTTGCAAAATTCCTTATTTCAGGTATCAAATGTATTGTATTTTGACAACACATCGGAGAACCGGATTGACTTATAATTGTTTAGGTGAGGCCCATAATTACTTACTCGTGGATCCCCTCACCTATTCATACCCTGATTGTGTGTAGATGTACGTCCTAGGCTTATAAGGGATTATGGGGCATTTAGGATTAGATTCTAGGTCCTTACACCCACGTACAACTGAGCCTTATTCAGATGATATGGAGACTGGGCTCTGTGATAGTTCTATGGGATTTTGTGATGGTTTTGAGGGATTCCATTATTATCTGTCGGCATGATTATTGTGCACGAGTATACCTTCTATGTTATAGGGGCCAAGTTGATGTACATGCATGGATACTAGGGCCTTGCACCCGCATACAACACTATACCTCAGTTGGTGGTAGTTGCGGTATTGGCTTGTGCAGTCTTCGTTAGTCTTTATTGATGTTTAGTACTTGGATTGGTTTAGATCATTATCCTTTATTTTGGTTGGTTCAGTTGTGGTTTGAGAGTTTACAGAAATGTCTATGCCTGGATCTGAGTTCATTCTGCTACACTATTGTAGTTCTTGATATATTTGGGGCTTTATTTATGTTCACTATTTCACTCGATCGGCCAATGATGCCTATTGGGTTCCTCTTTCTGGTATCACACCTTGCATTTCTACATCTTCCCATGGTGCAGGTCCAGTTACAGGCAATGACTACTAAGTTGGGGATTTGGGAGCATGGAGGAGTCTTCTTTTGGGTGAGCATCGACAACTCTAGCTTCATCATGGTCACCTTCCTTTCAATGGTCGTCTTTTGCTTTCAGGTTTTGGCCCTGTGTAGTAGTACTATGTATTTGTAGGTGCACTCCTGATTTGTCTATTACTATGGCTAATGATATATGTATATGATGTGTCCTTGCATCTGACGTAGCTATGTACAATTGGCTTCTAGATTCTTGGTAGATTTTGATGACTTGTATTGTTGTATTGGTTCTGTTTATGACTAGAGAGCTAGGACAAGTGCCCTAGGGTTGGTTACCTTACTTGTGTTTATGTTTTAAGGTTCATTCCTATATATTAGAAGTGTGTTGGAAGTGGTTTAAGGTCATAAGAGGCTTTTGCTACTTACTTGAGTTCAAAACCTACCTATCAATTAAGTTTTTGTATTAGATTATACAAGGGTCAACTTTAAATGACTATATTTCTCAGCACACAAAGAATTAGATGGCCTCATGATGCACTAATTCAAAGGTTGATCTTTCAATTATCTTTCCAACATGATAAATTTTTCCTCATTTGGTGTTTGGAGTAAAAAGTTATGACCGGTTTATTACAGAATACTAGAGTAGAGTTTCCTGAAGGCAGGAATTACAACCTTGACTTACGAGTCATATATTGGACTATGGACCAATATTTTTAGCTCATAGATTGACTCTTGCAAGTCAAAATTTGGGTCCTAAACTCTACAGACACAACTGTGGGTCGTAGAAGCTTCTATACTGTAATTTGGGCTTGTTGAATGCATTCTAGGACCCCGATATCCACCTCCGATTCTGTGGGCCTATTGATTGAGTTCCAGGGCCCCTATATCTACCTCAGATTCTATGGATGGGTTTTACGGTCTGTAGAAGATTCTACAGCCCATAGATGGCCCCATTGATGACCTTGTTAACATTTTTTAAGAAGGGTTATTTTAGTCATTTTCTACCTTTTCTAAATCTAATTTGATGATTTTACACCTAATTAAGTCCCTCAACATTACCAGTCGATCTCATTATACTCAAAACATTCACAAGACTTAGAACATAGTTTGAAGAAGAGAAAAGCTAGGGTTTCAAGAACATGATGAAGGATTGTTCAAGGTTCAATTGTTCTCCATAATTCCAGGTATGTAAGGCTACCTAAAACATTAGATCAGTTCTATCCACATATCTTTCTTCATCTTCTTGAGTCAAAATTATGCCTAGAGGTCAAGTAGGAAAAGCTCCAAAAATCCTAAACTTTGAATTTTTTATATTAATTGTGAGTCTTATGCATATTTATGAACGTATTCATATAACACCTTGAAAATTTCTAAGCTAAGATCCGAACATTTCTCTTTTGTGTATGGGATCATACCGAGTGATTCTTACCTTGCATATAGGTAGTAGAATCTATTCTATAGGGCGGGAGGGGGGATAATAGATTTGAGATGAACAAAAGTTACAAAAATCCCTTAACCCAAAGATGAGATGAAACCTTCTTTACCGATTGAGTATTGATGTGAGGTTTGTGAAGTTAGGTGATCCAATAACTTCAAAGTTGTGAATGTATGTTAAGGTCCTTTCCTAAGGTCATAAAGAACACCCTAGGTCAATCCAAGTTCAAAATATTTCTTTCGGCTAAGTTTCAATATGAGTTCATAAAAAGGTCAACATTAAATGACCATATCTCTCAGCACATAATGAATTAGGTGATCCATAACCAATCAAATAATAGGTTTTTGAATTACCTATCCAACACATTCAATTTCTCCTTATTTGAAGTTCAGATTAAATAGTTATGACCATTTTAATGAAGATTGTCTAAGTTGTAAAATTCACCGATCCACTGAATTGCTCTAAGAAACCTTAAAAACTATAGAGAAAAAGGTGGTGTAAAGGTTCCACTTGGCGTACTGCCAAATGGTTTGATATCGAGACCCCTAGACCATTGATTTAGCCGATGAAACTCATTAAAAGGTCATTTTTTTCAATTTTGATGATTATTTAACTTTCTCAAAAGGAAGTTTTTTACCTTTTACCTTTAGTTAACTTTCCTAAGCCTATCCTATAGCCTAATAAACCCTATTAACATATAAACCTCTAAATACTAAAACTTTTATGTTCAAAGTTCTCCTAAAAAAAAGAAGCTAGAGTTCTTGATGTGCTGTCAAAATTCAATACTTTTGATACTTAAAACTTAGAATTTTGTGTGTTCTCAACGCAATGTTAGTTGGTTTTATGTGTTTTTGTGTTATATTTGCAGGATTCCAAGGTTGGCCATGACTTTGGAAAGAAATATAGAAGTTGATGATTTTTGATGCAGTACGAGACCCCTTACAGGCCATAGATCATTCTACGAGTCGTGGATAAATCTAGGGAGGGGATGCTTTTTTGAAGTTGGTTCTACGAACATACAGACAGGTTTTGAAATGATTTACGATTCGTAGAACATTATTCGTGCCATGAGGATCAGAGATTGGGACATTCTGAAGATTCATCAGACGAAACCCTCTATAGGTCATAAACCACTTTACGTGTCGTAGAGGGAATGTCGTAGACTTGAAGTCCACTTTTCTAGCATCTCTATACAAGACCCTAATTACAGATCATGGAATGAAATACGCCCTGTATACCTATTCGTAAGGCTACCGACCTAGCTATCCTATTTTATTTTAACATGTGTTTTAAATATTATAAGTAGGTATTTTAGGTTATTTTTCATAAGTTTTCGTATAGTACACAGAAAACTCAGTAATTAGAGAGAAAAATAGTGAGATTATATTGGAGAGTATTGAGAACACTTGTACTTTGATTTCATCTTTAATCTTGTGATTCTCTTTGAAGTTGGATTTGCTTATTCTTAATTCAATTGTGTAAGTGATCTATTATGTTATTCCAATTCATAAGTCTTGCATCTACACAAAGTATGAGTAGCTAAATTCACAACTAGGATTGTGAAAATCATGAAGAACTAACTAGATAAAACCAGATAATTCATAATTCTTATAAAGTGTGTATGTGTGTATTAATTAGCTCTCTTCGTTTTGCATGTTTTCTAGTGGTGGACAACATTAGAACCCGCCTAGTGTTACTTCTTGGACCAAGGTAGTAATGAATAGGAAAAGAGATTATTAACAGGATTTGATTAATATGTTCTCGTCTAATCAACCAAACTGGGCCAAAGGGAGGTTGTACTAGGACTAGTAGGTAAGGGTTAGTAATACACACTATGGAGATGGCCCAAGTCACATAGCGAAATTCATCTCTCGCCTTTAACCGAAGGGTTTGGTGAACTTAACTTACCATCCTACATGCTACATACTAGAAAAGAATTAGGTTATCTGGTGATACTATGTTAGGAAATCATGGGGAACACAATACCCTAGTTTCTCTCAATATTGATTTCACTCTTGTGATAGTTAGGTTTATTTTTCTATTGATTATTGTAAAACTCCCCCTTTGGGAAGCAAGTCAATTAGCTTCTCAAACTGCGGTAATTAAATTCTCTTGATTCTACGTATTCCCTTGGGTTCGACCTAAACCTTGGTTAAATTCTATTTCTTGACGACGACCGCTTTATCCTAAAAATGGTGTAACTTGGCGACATCATTTCTTTATTTTCAAGTTCAGACTAAAGGTTTCTTCACGAAATTTTTCTCTTCTGGGTATGTAAGACTATCTAAAATATGGAAAGAGTTCTTCCATGTGCCCCATAAATTAGATTAATTGAATTGTAAATGATTAAGACTTCCATGAATATTTCTTGAGATTGATAGTTCTCATGAATTAATTCCTTGAATAAATGAATTGCGTCATTTACTACATGGACCCTAGCTACATTGCCTCTTAAAATTGAATCTTTAGATGCATTAATTGAGATTAGAAGCATGAATTGAGAAACATATGAATGTGAATAATATTGAATACAAATGTAACCTTGATGAGACTAGAATGCCTTTTTGTGTTTTCATAGCTTGAACCCAAATGATTGAATAGAAATGAATATTGTCATAAATGCATATCTAAACCACTCTTGAAAGACGTGATTGGGAATTGATTGGATGATTGATAGGCCAAAAGTCTTGATTGTGATAGAATTGATGAACTGAAAGAGTCCATAAAAGACTTATAGAGTGGAATTGATTGTTTGTGAGCATTGAGTCATGGGAAGAGTATCGAGCACCAAATTAAGTGAGAGTAAGTCCAACTCAAAATCAATAACTATGTCACCATATGTAGGAGAGGATTGAACTGTTAAATCATATGCTTTTCTATTTTTATTATGCTGAAATAATTGATTGATTGTTGGATCCTAAATGGTTGATTCATCCTTTACCCTGGCAAAGTATTGGACAGTTGTGGTAATATCAATGAGATTATTGTATGGTCACTGGCTCATATTTGATTATTGTCATATAAGAGAGACTCTCACATATGTATTGATAGTATACTGATTGGATCTACGTCTAAACCTTGCTCTTGGTTTAGACTTATGACATCTTGATTAAGTTCTTAATTTTTTGATTTGATTCATCTGAGTTGATAGTATTCTATCTTGATGCCTATTTCATTATACCATTTTATATACTCATACATCCCATGTACTAATGTCCATTTGAGCCAAAGATGAAGATACAAATATTAGAGGTCATCAATAGATGCTTCATTGAGGATCTTATCCTCCATCAACTGATTGATGAGTCCTTCCTTGTATTTGGAGGATACCACTTATGTCTTTTCTTGCTTTTGAATTAGTATTTTATTTTAATCATTGGTAGCCATAAGCCTATCATGAGCACTATCTAGAAAGTAGAGTTAGAAGCTTCATAGACTAGATAGTGATTGGTAGTTTGGGATGTTGTATTTGACTAGTTTTCTTTCTTACTAGCCTTATGATTGGATTAAATGGATTGGTTGTCCTTTGGCGTTATTCTATTAAGCTATTGATTAAATATTTATGTTGATTGATTATTTGATTGTTGATGTCTTTCACTGTTAGATTGTCATTGAATGAATGTGATGACACTAAGTGGTTCATTTGGAGACTAGCAATGACCATACCAAGGGTAACCTCACGGTGCATGACAAACTTGGTGTCAGAGCACAGAGTTTAAGAGTCCTAGGGAGTCTATGAAGCCATGTCTAGTAAGGTTTTATTTATGGGTATGTTGTGTACCACACTTATAAGCAGGTGAGTATGGGATATTAGGAATTTTTACACTTCTTTCTCATTATGAGTTCATTTTATAGAGTTTATGTTTTTGAATGTCTCATCTAATTTGTGCATTTATGCATATTGTAGAATTATGATCCAGCCTCCTAGAAGAGCTGCAAGAGGAAGAGGGCCTCCTGCTAGATAGAATGCTAACAAACTTGAGTCGTAGAATCAGGATGAACTCATAGGCCTAGTCATCCCAGCTAAGCAGCCACCACTAATGGTGACATCGAACCGGAATAGTACCACTGAATTGAAATTTATTCGAACCGGATCAGTACCACTAATAAAAGGGAGAATTTTCCCTGAAATCGGACCAATACCGATACCGACGATACTAGGAAAATACCCCCTTACCGTACTGGTCCGGTAGTAACCAGACTGGACTAGACCGTACCGAAATTACCAAAAATATTTTTTAAAATTTTTATACCATTTAAAATTTATTTTTAAGCTAAAACATGATAAAAATTAAGTTTATAAGTTTAAATTTTAGTTATATAAATTTTTTAAAGTTTGAAGTTTAATTTTTAAGTTTTTAAAGTTTAAAATAATAAAATTTATAGACTTTAAAGTTCAAAGTTAAATTTTAAATTTTCTAAGTTCTCAAATTTAAACATTAAAGAATTTAAACTTTTGACTTTAAAGTTTAAATTTCAAAATTTTAAAATATAAATTTAAATTATAAAGTTTTTTTGAATGTTTGATTTTATATTTTAAAGTGAATATATATTGAAGATTTGAGAAACAAGGGGGACTAATATATATTAAAAAATTATAAATTTAAAGTTGTAAATTAAAGATAATATAATAAAAAAAGGTGAATATCCTATAACTTTATTATGTTACTAAAGAAGTTCTAGTATTATACAAATATTAGAAAAAACCTAATTTACGCACACCTTCTAGGAAGGATTTTGTTTCAATTAGGTATCTAATTTACGCAACCACCTTCTAGAAAGGGTTCTGTTTCAATTAGACCTTGTTTATTACAATTTATAATATACTAATATCTTATACCATTTTGAAAAAATCTTGCCTAAGTTGTTCTAACATTTTTAGTGTTACGTTGTCTGGAATTGGTTGTTGAGCTTGTTATTCCATGAAATCCATAATATCTTCACTTGATTTTGATAAAATATTATCTACGTTGATTTCAAATTGAGAAAACAGATTTGGACGTCCTAAATTCCTCCGCTCTGCATTCATCCAGTCTTTGAATAAAATTGATATTTCCAAGCTGTCTGATGCTAGTGAACGTCGAAGGTCCCCAAGATGGTATCTTGCCGCACTAGAAGTGCCTTCCGAAGCCACCAATGATGCTTGAATAGCTAGAGTATCACAGACCACCCGCTGAAGTATTCAAAAAGATTTGCCCCGATTCCTCCACTAGTCCAAAAGTTGCGGCTCCCCAGTATATATTTAATATTTTTTGTAGCCTGGTTAAGATATTCATCAAAATCATTATGATCGTTAGTACTAAGACCAAGATTATATTTTTACCATGGCATCAATATCATCATTGTATCTATACTTATATGGTTCTGGTCGTTGAAATTGTACATCATCTAAAGTAGAAGCATATAAATCATATACTTTCCTAGCCTCTGATCTAATGCTACTTTTAACAATAAACAAATTATGTGAAGGATTTTATTCATCGTCTTCAATTTCTAAATGTCTATATATGTTATCTACCATTCTACATACACCTACTTCTTTGTAAGTTTGGTTAAATAAACATCAGTTAAACAAATTTGAGAATTGGTAAACAATATTTTTTAAATTTATCAATTATTTTTTAATCGATTGTTGAAATTTTAGATTATTTTTAAACTGAGAAAATTCACAAGAAATAACATAAATATTTGGTAAAACAGAAGAAACAGTAGGATAATAAATACGCAAAATTTATTTGGTACATAAGTAAAAAACTTTTAAAAAATCATTTAGTTGTTTTATATCTTTCCAGTCATTGTCATTAATTTGAAAATACATATCAGAATTATGTGCATTCCAAACTATTTGAAGGGGTCTCCTATACTCATAAGCTACTTGAAGTATGTCAAATAAAAAATTTCACCTAGTAGCTACCATTTTTGGAATTTTTCGAACAGACAAATTGCATTCAATACATCTATTTTCAAATTCTTTACGTCTAGCCTTAACTTGACATGTAAAAATAAAATGACATGTTAATTCAACTTTATTACAATAATTATCAAATAAAGAAACACCATCTCTAACAATTAAATTATATATATATGCAGCATATTTTATATGAAAACCATCTTCATAAATAGGAGTAAGAATAGGTTTTAAATAATCAATAACATTTTTATAACTAGAAGTATTATCTAAAGTTACACTAATTATTTTACTAGATAGACCATAAAATTGTAAGGTTTGAAGAATTGTTTGAGCAATATAAGAACCGGTTTTACGCATTTAACAACTTTTATAACCTAAAATTCATTTTTGCAAAAACTAGTTTTCATCAACCCAATGTGCGGTAATGGTAAAATAATCATTACCGTTTACACTACGGCCCATATCAAAAGTAACTGCTACTTTACAAGTATTATAAGCAAATAAACAATGAAGATATTGTAAATGTCGTGCATGATAATCGAAAACAATTTTTTTATTTTATTTCTTGAAAAATCATTAAACGATGGGTTATAAACAATTTGACTATAACTAATAAAACCTGGATTTTCACCAAAAAAACTAAAAGACAAACCCATTATAACAATTATTTTTGCCAGTTCTTCTAGGTCCCATTGTTTATTATAGAGGCGACGTGTACTAGGACCGGAAATATTACTAGGATTTCATTGTGTTTAAACCATATTAGAACCTCTTACTCCTACGGATTGTCCGGGGAGGTGACTTCCATGGTTTTGCGCGTCCGCAACGGCTTGAGCATGCAAAAATTCAAACTTACAACAATGCATCAAATGATTTTATCAGTTATCAGTCCCACCCACCTTTCCCGATGATTTATGATTTAAAACATGTTCATATTTATCACAAATAACCTTTGTTTTACATTCATTTTAGGTCATAAATTGCCAAACAATCGATTTTTTTTACACGTTGCGCGCTTTAGGCCTACTTGATGCGTTTAGATGTACGAGGGGAGAAGGAGCAGGAGCGGGAGGAGGGGGGAGGGAATAGTAGCAATATATGGGGGTTGCATTTCATCATCATCATAAATATCAATATATTCATTAAGTTCAAAATCATCTTCCTTAAATCTTTACTAAAATCAAATCTTTGTTGAAGAAATTCATGATTTAATTTTGTGTTATATTCGATATTAAAACAAATTTCTTTAACATACATAAAATCTTCCGTACTTATAAGAAATGACAGTTGTTTTGTTGATTTTAGAAGAACTACCACTTTATTTTTACTGGTTAATGATTTTGCAATTCCACCGAAAAAAGTACTTTTTCTCTTTTCTTTTCTACTGAAATCCATTTTTAATAAAACGATAATATCAAATTATGAATAATGTAAAAATAATTCAAGTAGTCAACTAGTAAAGAACTAAATATTAAAGAATAAAAACTAATAAGATGAAAATAATAAGTTGGAACGAATGTATCAAACATCTGTGTAAAAGCATATGCAGAAGCCAAAGTCGATGAAACTTGAAGCTTGAATATGCTCAAACTATATTCCACCAAATTTTGCTCCAAATTCCAAATGTAACAACTTACTAATTGATAATTGATAGAGTAAAGACTAAATATTAAATATTTATAATTATATTATAGTATAATTATAAATTTATAATAGTAATCTAGTAGATTAATATTGAGAATTTGAGAGAGATTTAGAGAAATTAAGATTGAGAGAGATTGAGTGAGAAATATGAATTGTGTGATTAAAAAAATTTGGGAGGGGGTATTTATAGAGAAAAATTTAGGTGGAAACAAAAATATAATTTATATGAAGAGCCGTTCAACAACTCTTTTTTGGAAAGAAATGTTAGCTTTGACTGTTGGGGTGGGCCTCAACCCCCAATGGTCCAATAGAAATTTAATTTTTTTTTAGTGTAAATCGATAAATCAGACAGGTATTAGGACCAGTTCTAGTATATTGGAATTAGTATTAACCAATAAAAAAACTCCTCCCATTCCGGAACACCTACCTGTCCCCCTAACCACCGATACCCTACTAGACCGGCGTTGAACCGGGACGGAACCGGACCAGTACCAGTACCAGTAAGTACCGGTTCCAATGCCACCCTTAGCCACTACTGATTAATATCAGCAATATTGAACTTTTCCAAGCCATCCAGATATTGGCATAGCCAGTGACAAAACCTGCTGCTAGATAGGGAGCAGGTAGACAGGATGCTGAGGATACATCCAAAGTTTGTGAATTCTCAAGGATGAACCTGCCTGAGTTCATAGGTTCTACACCTAACGAGGATCTAGAGAACTACATAGAGGAGCAGTAGAAAGTGTTTTAGGTGATGCATGTGGTTGATGTTGATAGAGTGGAGTTGGCTTCCTATTAGCTCAAAGGGGTTTCCATACTGTGGTTTGACCCTTGAAAAAAAATAGAGGAGAGGGTAACCCAGTTTTGAATTGGGAAATGTTTGAAAAAGCTCTATTGGGCTGCTTCTTCTCGAGAGAATTAAGGGAGGCTAAGGTAAGAGAGTTCTTGAATCTGAAATGGAGTCCATGACTGCACAAGAATATGGTCTCAAGTTTACCCAGCTATCTCACTATAATCAAGATATGGTTGTAGATATGAGTAGGAGAATAGGTTTGTATGTTGATGGACTGAACAAGGGGCCAAAGAGGGATGGGAGTGGAGCTATGCTTATGAGTGATATGGATAACAGAAGGTTGATGACTTATGTACAAGAAACTTATGAGGAGAGGCAACAAGATAGGGAAGAGTACATGAATAAGAAAGTAAAAAGACATTCATCAATCAGGTCAGAAAGAGAGGGAATGGGAATGGTAATAGATTTTAGTCAGGGCCAGTGCCATCATCCACTAGTATACCCACAGCCAAAAACCAAAATGGACAAAGGTACTAGAATTTCAAAGCCTAGCGATGTCAGTCATAGGATAGCATGGCTCAATGTTTGCAGGGTAAGCCACATGTGAGAAGTGAGCCAAACTTCACTTGTGAGAATGTCGTGAGAAAGGTAATTTATGTATCAAGTGTAGCCAGATGGGTCACTTTTAGAGGGATTGTCCAAAGTGGGATAACAAGGCTCAATCTTCTGTACTGGTACCACCAGTTAAAGTAAATAAAGAGGGTACTACTTCTAGTACGAGCAGGGCTACAAACCATTTGTCTGCCATAGGTAGTCACCTAGCTCAAGAAAACTCTCAGATCTTGTGACAGGTATGATTTGAGTCTTTACTCTTGATTGTTATATTTTGATGGATCTTGGTGCCAACTTATCATTTGTTTCTCTTTGTGTGGCTAGTCGCTTTGATAGAACTCCTAAGTTTCTTCTTGAACCTTTTAGTGTGGCTACTCTTGTTGGTGAGTCTGTCTTAGCTAAGAGGGTCTACAGAGAATGTTCTGTGTTTATCTATCACAGATATACCATATCCGACTTAGTTGAGCTAGACATGGTTGATTTTGGCGTGATTTTTGGTATGGACTAGCTTTATGCTTGTTATGCCTTTATCAATTGTAGAACTCGAATGGTTAAATTCAAATTCCCAGATGAGCCTGCCTTAGAGTAGAGGGGTTAGTTCTATTGTGCCTCGGGGTAAATTTAGCTCCTATCCTAGGGCGGAAAGTTGATCTCTAAAAGGTGTATCTATCACATCATTAGAGTTAAAGATGATAGTGTTGAGTTTTCAACTCTTAAGTCAGTTCCGACTATGAATGCGTTTCCTGAGGATATTCTTGAAGTCCCTCTTGATATGGAAATTGACTTTGGAATAGATGTTCTTTATGATATTCAACCTATCTCTATTCCACCTTATAGAATGGGTCTTGCTGAGTTGAAAGAATTAAAAGGGCAATTGAAAGATTTGCTTGATAAGGGCTTTATTAGGATGAGTACTTCTCCTTGAGGTGCTCAGCCTCTCCTTGGGGTGCTCCTGTTATATTCATGTGAAAGAAAGATGGGTCTCTCTGAATGTCTGTTGATTATAGGCAACTAAATAACGTCGCCATAAAGAATAAGTACCCTCTCCACAGGATAGATGATTTGTTTGACCAAATTCAAGATGCCTCTTGTTTCTCAAAGATAGACCTCAAGTTAGGTTATGATTAGTTGAAAGTTAGAGAATGTGATATTCCAAAGACAACCTTTAGGACCGTTATGACCATTTTGAGTTCTTGGTCATGTCCTTTCAGTTGACTAATGCACTTGGTGCCTTTATGGATTTGATAAACAGAGTATTAAAGTTTTATCTTGATATATTCGTGAATGTCTTCATTGATGATATTTTGGTCTATTCCAAGAATAAGGAAGAGTATGCTCATCACCTTTAGTAGTCCTCCAAACTCTTAAGGACAAAGAATTTTATGCAAAGTTCTCCAAGTACAAGTTTTGGATTGAATAAGTGGCTTTCTTGGGTCATATAATATCTGGAGATGATATTAGAGTTGATACCCAAAATATTTGAGTCAGTGAAGAATTGGCCCAAACCTAACTCTCCAATTGACATAAGGAGCTTTTGGGGTTTGGCTGGTTATTACCGCAGATATGTAGAGAGATTTTTGTCTATATTCATCACCATTGACTAAGCTGATCCAAAAGAAGGCTAACTTCTAATGGTCCGATGCTTATGAGGAGAGTTTTCAGGAATTAGAGGATAAATTGACAACTGCTCCAATTTTGACTTTGCTTGATGGAATAGACGATTTTGTGATCTATTTTGATGCAACCAGAATTGTCTTAGGCTGTGTGTTAGTGAAAAGGGATAAAGTGATGGCTTATGCTTCTAGACAACTGAAGGTTCATACGAGGAATTATCCAACCTATGGCCTTAAGTTGGCAGCTATAGTATTTGCTCTCAAAATTTGGCACTACTACTTATATGGAGTGCATTGTGAGACCCCGTGTTTCTCATCTTTCATAACATATACAGGGTAACATGTTATATAATACATATATGATTTTGGAAAGAACCTAAGGATAATAAGGCTGTCAATAAGTGGTGATATCAAGAACTTAAAGTTTTGAGTCAAAGGAATCCCCTAAATACACGTTCGGGCTTAAAGAAATGGCCCGAGTGACACCTTGACCTTTTCTGAAGGTTTAAATTAAGTTTCACTTTTCGGATGGGACTAAAAGTGTATAACTTGCTAATATTGTATTTTTAAATGTTATTTTAATAGCACAAAGGTCATACATTAAGTTTTGGAATCAAGAAAGTTTCAAGATAAAGGTTGGATCATAAGTTTCGTTAAGAAATCCTTCTTAAATTTGGGTCAAATATATCATGCCATATGTCCCAAAATATAAAAAGTTAGAAGGTCCATTACCTATCAAATCGAACATCTAGAATTCTAGTTTGTAATGCACAAAACTGCTTATCAAACCAACCTCAAAATAAAAGGTTATGACCATTTTACTAGGATTGCCCGAGCAAGAAATTGGGTCATGGGCCGGGTCGGGTTAGCCCACCTAGATGTCAGCTAATTTGAGCTTTTTAAAGCTCAAATCAGTCCCATTTCATCCCAAATGGACTATAAATGGAAGAGAAAGATCTCTCAAGGTGTCCAAGTGATTCAGGTGAGTTTTTCTCATTATTATCATTAAAATTCGTCCCCGTGCCAAGAAATGCATGCCTTACAATTTCCAATTATTTTCCCTCCTATTACCTTTGTTTGGGGATGCTTTTGGGCTGTAAAAAAATAGTGTTCTTGCTGGTTATTGTTGGTTTGTAGCTGGTGTGTTTAGATAATAATTTTTGGGCTCCTTTAAGGTCATTTGCCAAAGTTCTATGGACGTTTCCTCGCGTAAATAATATGGTGAGTCTGATCATTAATGCTTAATTTTAGACTGTTTATAGGTGTGTTTAAGCTATATAATATAGTGGTTGTGAATCTTAGACATAAGGAACAACTCTCGTGAAGATACTTTGGGCCATTGGACGTCCGTTGGAAGGGTATGTTAAGGCAAAACTCCGTCCCTCCTTTTAGCACGAAATCCAGGAAGTTTCCCAAAATGTCAAATGTGATATTTTACTATTCCGTTGCTAGAAAGATCTTCTGTGAAATCCATTAGGATTACAACTGAGTTATTTTCATGATATTATTAGGTTAACATTCCATTCATTTGCTTAAACTGGATATTCAATATCTATATATCACTTGGTCGGTTTTCCTGACTACCTATCCATACGTTCGAGTTGTTTCTCTTCCTGGTGTAGTTCCATTAAAATAAATATAGCTTGAGAAGGGAATGTATTAGTCATAATCAGTACTTTTTCAAACTAAAAACAAAATTGAAACACTTAAGAAGTAACGCATTGTTTTCCAATAATCTTTGGCGTAATGCTCCTATTTAAATTACTAAGGCACTTGATTCTGCTAATACTTTCTTTTACTAATTGACATGGGACCAAGTATAGGCATTATATAAATCACATTTATAAACATTTTTAGTGTTAAGGCCTCATTCTGAATGTTGGGTTAAGTTGTCAAACTTATTCAAAAACATGTAAGATACCACGAGTCATGTGTATATGCTACAACAATGATTATGATGTTATGAGGATGTGTACCAATGAACCAAGATTGGCTAATTTTATGCTATGGCCGACTATGTGCATTTAATATTTATATCATATATGGCACGTTATGCATGGAATTGATGATTTTCACGCTCCAATAAAAACTCGGTCGCTGTCAGCAATTAACCTAACCAAAGGTTAGGGTCGAATTCACAAAGGATACAGTGCTTGACTACGAGAATTCACTATTAATCATTCAAGTATCTATAACTAAAATCTCTAAATGTGGGGGGGGGGGGGGGGAGGATGTGATTCAAGAACAAAGTAAAAAAAACACTATACTACAATATGGGAAAACATTCAATTTTAGGGACAACTTGGGAATTTCGTTCCCCATGGTTCATCGACTCAATTACCCCAGGTAACATAACTACAATTGGAGATTCACATGCAGGACGGTAACTTAGGTTCTTCCGGCCCTCTTGTGAAGGTGAAGGTAGAATTTCACTATGGAGCTTGGTCGGCTACCTTGGTGTGCCAACTAACCGTTTCCTATTGTCCTAGTCAACCTCCCCTTAGTCAAGTTTAGTTGATTAGACGAGAACACAATCGAATCCTGTCATCTAATTTCCTTTTCCTATTCATCACTACCTTGGTCGGGATTGTGATAGTAGGCAGGATTTAGTGTTGGCCACCACAAAACAACAATCATAATGAAGGGATATAGACAATACATGCAAAAACCCAATCATAGAAATGCAATAAACCTTGGTCATCTCAAGCCAACTACCCATGGTTCTCACAACCCCAAGTTGTGGGTGCTTATCTACTCATAGCAAAGGCAAAACCAACAAGAATGCAAATACGAAACATAGTTGAGGATTTTACCCGAAGCAATGAAGAATGAAGACACCACCAATTGCGAAGCAAAAGCTTGATAGATTGACAATGGGTACAAGGCAAGATTTGCAATCTCCAAAAGTGGGTTTTCCAAGAGAAAATGATGACTAAGATAAAACCCTAAAATATTCTTGAGAGAATATTCAAAGGCTCTTCTTCAATGTCTCCCAAAATCTTAGCTCTATCTCTTTTCAAATAAAACCTAACCTTAAGTATTTATACTAGTTACAAATTTAGCCCTAAAGAAAGGCAGGTGGAAGCTGGTACACCTCACAGGTATGATTCATAGGGTGACTTATGAGTCGTAATTGGGGTCTTAAATTAGGTTCTTAGCATCTTCGACTCAACTAGTATGACCCACTAGTACGAGTCGTTACTTGGGCTATGGCTCATATGCTCATCTTGTAGTTCAGGTCTTCAGCTTTTGGTCCAAAGTTTTGGCTCTCTGTTTCCAGCTACGAGTCTACCTATACGAGTTATAGTGAGACTTACAACTCGTAGGATGGCCTCGTAGGATTGACCTTCACTTAGCAAATTTCTAACTTTTGGTCTCCTTATCTTGCTACGATAACACCCTACAACTTGTAGGTGAGCTTATATGTCCTATAATTCAGCAAAATCTATAATTTCTCTCCAATATCATGCCAACCTAACTTCTCTGAAAGAACAACATAAAAACACATAAAAATCATAAAACGTTGTAGTAAGAACTCATAAAATCGCTTGCTTTAAGAATCAAATGTACTGTACTTTGACATCATATCAACACCCTCAACTTAGAATTGTTGCTTGTCCATGCAGATAATGAGAAATACAAAGCAACTATACTAATGACATACACATCATTCATTCAAATCCAGTTATCCAACTATCATTTTTAAAATCAGATTGCAATGCTACTAAGCACAACAAAAACATGATGATGAATCTATCAACCCAATTATGATAAGCTAAGGTGTATCAACCATCCACAATCACTGGTATATCCATATGCTAATTAAGTAGTGCAGATGCCCTCACTTTAAAGAAGTCCCATTTACTCACTCAAAAAATATTTAAAATTCAGGGACTGAGGAAGTATTCTCACTCTCACAAATGAGATTCCTGCAAAATGACTAACACCATAGGCTTGCCTCTATACTCATCTTCCAGCTTGGTGACAAAGTGTATTTGGATCACTTTAGGACTTAAGGGCTTGTAACATAGGTTCAGGGGGCTTTGGTATGACATTTTAGGCAAGTAGTGACGAAAGGCTGTCGCTGAACCATGTTTACCAACACTTTTGCTTTCATAACCCAACCATTTTCACTCATCCACCCTTATTGCCCTGTTTCAAGCTTTTCCCGAGTACTTTCTTTATATTTGCAGCTATGCCTTATTTCTGAACTCAATTCGTACTACTTTTTCTCAACTCAAGATACTTTTCTTTTCTTTTTCTTCACCCAACTCATGTTTTTTTATTTCTTTCTTTATTTCCCAACTAACCATCTCATTATTATTACTTAACCACAATAAGGGCTACCCTCAACTTAGGCTTTTAGCCTGAGTTGAAGTTCACAATATCTACCCTCAACTTACGCTTTTAGCCTCAATCAAGGTTCACATGTTCAAGGATAGACTAGGGCTAATATCAAGATATTTCATTAAATAAGATTAAGCTAGTAAGGTGTCAAGAAAGATGAGTATATGAACAGCTCAAAAATTTGGAACAAGGGATTCACTCACTCATTTGGTAGGTCATTTAGGCTAAAAGTGAGTTCACTAAAAGGACAAAGGCCTAAGATCCTTTCCAAATCAACTACATCACCAAACCACTTTCAGAGTAACAACGCAAGTTCTGAGTCCATACATAATGCGTGAATGCAGCAAAATAAGCTCACAACACACATGACATTGCACCCACAATCAAGTATAGACTCACAAGTCATGCTTCAAGCCTCAACTTACCTCCACATTCTCAGAACAAACATTGCCAGATACTTAAAATGCATGAATGCGTAAATAACCACAATCTCAAAATATTTTTGAGGGTACCCAATTTTGCATCAGAATTTAAAAAGCATTTAAAGACTCAATATATGCCAACAGATAACACTACTATGAATTTACATATTATCTACACTCCCTAAACATGCCGGTTCAATAGAAAATTAAACAACCACAAGAAAAAAGAAACACGACAAGAAAATCTTGGGATAAAAAAAAGGGGACATTTGGACTCGACGCTACTCAAACTTCACCTTAATCCGTAACTTTACAAAAATAGGGGAAGTTATGGACTTGAGGCTACTCAAAATTCACTTTAATCTATAACTTTTCACACCCCACCAAAATAGAATACTTTGTCCTCAAAGTAAAAAATATCGATGAGGTACAAGGGGCATACCTTGGGTTGCCTCTTATCGTCACGACATGATAGGAAGCTTTTGTGCTTATGCCTCATCAAGGTCCCAGTCTTCCACAATATTTATTTCTTTCATGTCATGTATGTATAATTTGACCCTCTGACCATTGACTTTGAAAGTTTTACCATCCCTGCTTTCTAACTCAATGGCTCCATAAGTAAAAACGCGTAAACTGTAAAGGGCCCCATCCACTTAGATCTAAATTTCTCAGGAAACCACCTCAACTTAGAGTTATAAAGCAAGACCATGTCTAGTGGAGAAATTGGAGATTTTCAATTGTGCGATCATGTTGAACTTTCATTCGTTTCTTGTACAAGGTGGAGCTCTTATATGAGCGTAGCTGAAACTCATCAAGTTTATTTATTTGCATTAATTTAGACATTGTTGCTTTATTCCATACTAGATTTAGCTTTTTAAGTGCCCATAGTGCCTTGTGCTCAAGCTAAACTGGCGGGTGACAAGCTTTCCCAAATACCAATTGATAAGAGGACATTTCGATTGGAGTTTTAAAACCTGTAAGGTAGGCCCTAAAGCATCATCCAACTTTCTTGACCAATCAGTGTGATTCACATTCACCATTTTGGATAAGATTTGCTTTATTTCCCTATTTGATACTTTTACTTGCCCACTTGTTTGGGGATGGTATGGAGTTACCACTCGGTGCTTCACACCATATCTTTCAAGGAGAGCTTTGAACAATTGGTTGCAAAAATAGAACCTCCATCTTGATGATTGCTCAAGGTGTATCGAACCTGGAAAAGATATTTCTTCGGAGAAACCCGATAACACTCTTACCTTCATTGTTCGGTAGAGATATGGCCTATACCTATTTAGAGACATAATCAACTATAACTAGAATGTATTTATTACCATGAGAGCTAACAAAGGGTCCCATAAAGTCAACGCTCCAAAGGTTAAATAGTTCTATCACCAAAATGGGATCTAGAGGAAGTTCGGGCCTTCGTGAGACTCTGCCCCCTATTTAACATCTATCACATAACTTTACATAATCATAGGTGTCTTGATGTATTGACGGCCAATAGTAACCACATTGTAACACCTTGTAAGCAGTTTGAGCTCCACTAAGATGGCCACCCACCAACGAAGAGTGGTATGCTTCAAGAATACTCATCATTTCAACTTCTGGAACACATCTACAGATGATCCCATCAGCACAAACACGAAACAGATATGGCTCATCCCAGAAGAACTTCTTTACATCATGCATAAACTTGCAACATTGATGAGTGTTTAGGTCATGAGACACTATATCACTCACCAAGTAGTTAGCATAGTCTGCGAACCAAGGTATAAGATCATGTGAGGCTGCCAAAACTCTCTCATCGGGGAATGAATCGTTGATGTAAAGTCCATCATAAAACTTCACCATCGCTTTATCTTCCAATCTAGAAAGATGGTCGGCTACCTGGATTTATGACCCCTTTATGTCAATCACATCAAAATTGAATTCTTCCAAGAGGAGTACCCATCTGATCAGTCTTGGTTTTGCATCCTTTTTATCCATCAGGTGTTTGAGCGCGGCATGGTCCGCGTGCATGATCACCTTACCTCCCAATATGAATAGAACTTTTCAAAGACAAAAACTAACGCAAGCAATTTCTGTTTGATAAATGTGTAATTTTTTTGGGCCACATTTAGTGCTTTGCTAGCTTAATTGATCAGATGCAGAATTCTCTCCCTTTGCTGTCCCAACACCACTCCTAGCGCAACTCTACTTGCATCACACATTAGTTCAAATGGTTGTGACCAATCTGGAGACACAATAATAGGTGTTGAAGTCAACCTTCTTTTCAATTCTTCGAAGGTGTGCATGTATGTATCATCAAATACAAACTTAGCATCTTTCTCTAGCAACTTACACAAGGGTTGCAAGATCTTAGAAAAGTCCTTTATGATGTAGCTGTAGAATCCTGCATGGCCTAGAAAGCTTCTGATACCTTTACAGAGATTGGTGGAGGCAGTTTTTTTATAACCTTAATTTTTGCTTTATCCACCTTGATTTCCTTGCCTGAAATCTTGTGACCAAGAACTATGCCTTCTCTGACCATAAAATGATATTTCTCCCAATTCAGCACCAAATGGCTCTCAACATACCTCTACAACACATCATGCAAATGTAGCAAGGATTCTTCAAAAGATTAGCCGACAATACTAAAATCATCCATGAACACTTCTATGGTACTTTCGACCATGTCCGAGAAGATAGACATCATGCATATCTGAAATATGGCTAGAGCATTACACAGTCCAAAAGGCATTCTCTTAAATGCAAAGGTACCTTATGGGCATGTGAAAGTTGTCTTCTCTCGATCCTCGAATGCAATAACAATTTGATTATACCCAGAATATCCATCAAGAAAACAATACCATCCCTTCTCTGTCAGTTTGTCAAGTATTTGATCCATGAAGGGCATAGGGAAATGATCTTTCTCGGTAGAAGCATTGAGTTTTCTATAATCCATACACACTCTACACTAGTGACCGGTCTCATAGGAATCAACTCATTCTTTGCACTAGGTACCACTGTGATACCTCCCTTTTTTGGAACACAATGCACTAGACTTACCCATTCACTGTCTGTGATTGGGTAGATTACTCCTGCGTCCAACCACTTGATGGTGTCTTTCCGCACAACCTCTTGTGTTGGGGGATTCAATCGTCTTTGATGCTCAATGCTTGATTTGTAATCCTTGACTAGTTGAATCTTAGTAGTGCATATCCCAGGGGGTATGCCAATAATGTCTGCAATTGTCCACCCAATGACCCTTTTGAATTGCTTGAGAATAGAGACGAGGGCCTCTGTTTGGGTTTCAGTAAAGTCAGCTGCAATTATGACAGGCAATGTGCTATTCTCCCCTAAGTATACGTATTTTAGATGCACTAGTAGTGCCTTCAACTTTAACTCTGGTGGGACTTCTACAGAAGGTTGCGTATGTGGTGTTTCCCTACTACAAAAGTCTAACTCCAACCTGTCCTATCGCCTAGGCCCAAATGATACCCCATGAGAGTTTACTATTTCCTCATAATCAGGAATGTTGTCACCATGAAATTCATTTACACAACTGCCAAGGGTTCCACTCCAAGCCTCAGCTCTATTGGGATCTCCACTCCATAGTCCTCACTCATTTCAATCATTGAGATGACCTAAAACTCATAACTCTTTTTATCCTATTGACCCACCTGAAACACAACTGCCTCTTCACCAAACCTGAAAGTAAGCAGGATCTTTGTCGTATCAACCAATGCTCGACCTGTGGATAAGAAAGGCCTTCATAAAATGATAGGAACTGCAAAATCAAACTCACAGTCAAGTATAACAAAATCTGAGGGAAATATAAATTTGTCTACCTTTACCAGCACATCATACAGGATTCCCACAGGCTTCTTGACTGTTCTATCTACCATTATCAGCCGTATCTTTGTAGGGACAAGGCTACCTAGTTCGAGCTTCCTGAATATAGCAAGAGGCATCAAGTTAATACTAATCCCAAATCACATAATGCTTTAGTAAATGCAATTTCCCTTACAGTGCATGATATGGTGAATGCACCTGGGTCTTCAAGCTTTTGCACCAAAGACTTTGTAGTGATGGCACTACAATATTGAAAATCGTGGGAGAGGTCTTCGCTAAATTTTTGCTTCTTCTTGACCAGATCTTTCATCCATTTGGCATATCCCGGCATTCTCTCAAGAGCTTCAACTAAGGAGATGCCCGCTGACAACTTCTTAAGCATTGCCAAGAACTGTTCAAACCTACCTTCTTCTTTTCTCTTCCCAAGCCTTAGAAGAGTCAATTTTGAAGGGGAATATCTCTTAGCACACAAGTAATTGAGTGGAATATAACCTACCAAATTAAAGCTCTTTGAATTATCTTTCTACCATACTTGGTTTCACCTCATTTCGAGTTTAGATAAAGGATTTATGCTCATTTTCGTAGAACTCCTGTGTGCAGAAATTCAAATTCCAGTGAGCAGTCCGTATTTTGGTCCTATTTTCCTTGACTTCGGTCCAAGACTTTTAAGTCTTGGGCCTAAGGGTTCCCACACTTGAAAATACATATACTTAACCTTATTTCACCCTCATATCATCCTAAATATTCCCTAATATCCAATCAAACAATTAGACACAAATTTCACCCTAAATTTAAGTCCCAAACTCAAGACCAATCTTAAGAATTTCTTCAAGGATCTCACTCAAGCTTCAAGTCTCCATTAAAGTCATCTTCAAGAACTTCTCAAAAGCTAAGGTATGTGGTGTTGAACCATTGGGTCCTTTCACCCATGGTGCCTGAGTCTCCTTTTTACTAATATTGCATGATTTAAAGTTGATTTTATATGTGGGCCTTGTATATTGAGAAATTTACTGCACAATGATTTTAGTTCATGAAAGTATGGCTGTTTTAGCATATTTTGTGCTTCAAATCTTGGATCTAATGCTGAATTTTATGAGGGGTTTTGATGTGAATATCTTAGGTGTGCTACAAGGTGTTGATCGATGGTTTCATAGTGGATTTTTGTGCATAATTTTATCTCTAAATTGTATGGTCTTTTACCCCTATTATACACCCCCAAGGTGATTGATAAAATGTCCAGTTATGGTTTCATAAGGAAATGAAGGTCCAAAGCATGAGATATGATATAAATGATGTTATGATGATGAAATGAGCTTATGTATAGATTATTCCTGTATGAAATGTTGCACTAGAGCCCATGATAAATTCTATATAAAGTGTTGCATTATATCATACCCGATCTAGGGGGACGAGAGCTTGGGTAACCATGTTTGGGGGTTTATACTCATCAACCATGCAAGAGGTTTATACTTCATCATCGTATTGGTAAGGTGTGATTAAAATGAACCATGTGAAGGGTTTATACCACATAATCACCAAGGGGTTTATACCTTGAAAAGCTAGCTTGGTCTTTTCTACACATATGATATTCTATATGAGTATGAATTACTTAAGCATGTTTTACTTATGCATTGATCATACATGTCATATTGCTATATATTATACCTATTGCCTTTTGTTATGCATTTAGGATTATGATGCTTATCTCTTGTTGCATTGTATCCCATATACTTAGTACATTCAAACGTACTAATGCTTACTCTTGCCTACATGATATCACCATGTATGGACCAGAGATCCTATAAATTCTTCTTGTGGCTAGATGGATTATTCAAGTTAGCCTTTGGTGAGTCCTCTATTCTGGGGACAATGACTATTTTTTCACACTATGTACTAAGATTCTCTTTACTTTATCGTATACTTATGACTATGAGGGTGAGCCTGCTTGTATGTCTTGGGTCCCATAACTATCTATGTAGTAGAGGTGCTTTTGGACAAAGCTATGTATTTATGCTATGAGTTGATTCTGTTATCTCTTGACTCTATGTTACAACAAGTTCTCCCTTAGTCCCTTTAGCCTTTAATTCCATTCTTCAAATGTCATTTAATTGTTTTCGGGACCAAGGGTATGTAATGAGATGCTATGAGGCTTGTTTGGGGTTCCTTCGGGTTCCCCATTCACGGGTCACGTGTAGGCCCTAGGTCCGGGTCGTGATAATAATGGTATCAGAGCACTAGGTTGATAGATCCTCGGAGACAAATATACCGCGTCGATTGGAGTCTTATTCATGGTTATGTTGTGCACCGCAACTATGCGTAGGAGGCTATGAGACATTTTAAAAAATGTTTCTCTTTTTCATGGTCTATGTAGTGCTTTAGAAGTGAGATAGGGATTTCCCCTCTAACGAATGTTCTTTGCTCTTCTAGTTGACCATGCCACTTCAAAGAGGAAGGCAAAGGATGGTAAGTTGAAGTTTTTGATGTTGATGGATTTGAGTTTCACTATTTGTTCTTTATTCTTTTGGTTGCTAGTGGGGCTTCTTGTGTGCCCAAGGTGTTGTGTGGATCTTTGGTGCCTATCCTTTTTATTGAGTATATGGTTCCTAGGAGGTTCATAGATGTGATCCGGGTTTGTATTGCATTAGGTCTTGCTTTGTGGTTGTTGGAATTGGCATGGTGGATTTGGATGTCACTATAGGAAGGGAATGGTTGCATGCATGTAGTGTTTGCATGGATAGTAGAACCTGTAGAGCTAGATCCCGAATCCCTAATGATTTTGCCTTTGAGTGGGGGTTGTTAAATGGTAGCAAGGGAGGTAGGTCCATTTCTTGTCTTAAAGTATAATTGGTCTCTAAGGAGTTGCAATTTGTCATCTTGTGAGAAATGGAGGTGTTAAACCTAAGTTATTTCTTCTATAGAATTGTTGGTGGTGGTAGATGAGGCTTTGAATGTCCTTTCCGATATTTTGAATTTTGAGGTAATGTCCCTTGGTTTGACTAGTACACCGGGTATGCCTATAAGTCTCATGAGTAAGATCTTCAGTTCCTACTCTCATAGGCTTATGGTGGTTTTAGTGTTCATAATGTGGTTCGTTTCCTAACGAGGTAGTGCATGTGAATCATTCGAGCGTAGTACTACGAGTTCAAGGAAGAAGGTTGGGTGCTAACTAGGTGAGATGGGAATTTTGGTGGCAGGAGGTTGCCTTCCTAGGTTGTGTTGTGCCTGGTGATGGTATCAAGGTGGACTTTAGTAAGATAAAAGTGATTAGGTGTTAGCCTAGACCTTGACTTTCGGGTATTATAAGCCTCTTGGGTTTAGTGGGCTATTTCCGGGGATTGTGAGTAGGTTCTCTTCTATTGTTGCTCCTATGACTTAGTTGACCCTAGGTAAGGCCATGTTGTGACCACATTTTGAGTAGGGTGATTTGATAGGTTTGGGAGTCGTTATTTCTTGTGTTATCCCTTGGTACTAGTAGGATTCATTTGTAGGTGGGTTTCATTCATAGGTTCCATTCACCCATGAAGCTCAATTTTTCTTTTTGTGAAAATTGCATGATTTCAAGATGTATTTCTTATGGGTATCTATTATTATGAAATATGAGCAGGAAATATATTGGGATTTTGTCAGATATTGTTGATTATGCATAAATATCTATTTTGAGCTTATACTATGAAGTGATCTTTGTCTATTGAGACTATACATGA
>JAABOM020038035.1:0-16777 GCA_011800125.2 Solanum clarkiae
ATCGGGGTTCACTCTTCACTTCACATTTTTGGAGGGCCTTGCAGCATGGTCTAGGTACTCAGCTGGATATGAGCTCATCCTTTCACCCTCAGACAGATGGATAGTCTGAGCGGACTATTCAGGTGTTAGAGGACATGCTGCGAGCGTGTGTGATTGATTTTGGTGCCCGTTGGGACCAACACTTGCCCTTAGCAGAGTTCGCCTACAATAATAATTATCACTCCAGTATTCAGATGGCTCCATTCGAGGCATTGTATGGTAGACGGTGTAGATCTCTGATTGATTGAATTGATTCTGCTGAGACAGACTCATTAGATGCAGACTTTCTAAGAGATGCGATGGAGCAGGTCTGTATGATTCAAGGTAGATTGTTGACGGCCCAGAGTCGACAAAAGCGCTATGCAAATAAAAGGGTCCGAGCATTAAAGTTTATGCAGGGCGATCACGTTTGGCTCAGAGTATCACCCATGAAGGGTGTGATGCGATTTGGGAAGAAGGGCAAGCTTAGACCTTGATTTATTAGCCCGTTTGAGATATTGGAGAGAGCTGGAGAGGTGGCCTATAGACTGGCCCCTTGCCACCTTGCTTATCATCTGTACATTCAGTGTTCCATGTTTCCATGCTCCGAAAATATGTGCCCGATGAGTCTCATATACTATCATTTGATTCGGTGGTATTGAGTCCAGACCTGTCATTTGAAGAAGAGCCTATAGCTATATTGGATAGACAGGTCCGAAAGCTCAGAAACAAAGAGATTGCTTCTGTGAAGGTGCAATGGAAGAACCGTCCAGTTAGAGAGGCGACTTGGGAGATGGAGTCTGATATGCGCGCTAAATATCCCCATCTCTTAAAAGCTTCAGGTACTTTCTTCTACCTTATGTTCGAGGACGAACACGATTTTTAGTGCTGGATAATGTAATGACCCGTCAGGTCATTTTGAGAATCAGTCCTCTTGATTTTCCACAAGATTTAACTTGAAATATTCAAATGGATATTTTGGACTATTCAATAACTATGACTATTTAATTTATGGGTAAGTTTGAATAATTAGTATAAGTGCGGGGTTAAATGTTACTTTATTTAAGAGCCTATATCACTTAACCCATGAATTAAATTAGGTTAGTGGGATTTAATAGTTCCTAAAAGAACAGAGAAGAGCAAATCATACCTGTACACGGTGAGAACGACCATCAGGTAACTGTTAGCCCAAAATCCTTGATTGCTATATAAGAATAGATATGTATATTAGCCCTTAATTACTTAGTAAGTGTTGAATGGATGGAGAAATTGGAATGGGACAAAAGTCATAGGTTTCGTGCCAGTTAGGGGGCACAAAGACCCCTTTTTAATTCTTAAATTAGTAGGTGAACATATGTATACATATATTTATTGTCATAGGATAGTAATAAATGTTATATGCTCCATTATATTATTAATTGATTTCTGTTTCTCTTAAGAATGCACCAGTAAACTATTCTTTATATATACCCTCCAATGTCAAGTTCTGGTCGTGATTATGGTTCTTCGTTAGTCGAACTAAACACTATAATGTGCATCCCTGAAGGTGTGCATATATGTATGTATATATTGTGTATTAATATTGGAAAAATTGAAATTTCATCTCAAGCTTAAAATTTTTGGAATTGACTATGGAATTGATAGTTTTAGGCCTACGCTAGCTAAATAGTAATATGGGTATTTTTAGTTTTGAAATCTTATTGTGATTATTATTTGACTAGATTGTGGTGTTGTATTCTATTCGAAAGGGGAAGACTCAAGTGTTTGACTGATCGTGATTTGAATAAGGCAAGTGAATTTTTTAACCTTTGTTAAGTATATATAGAATCTTGTGCTTCTTGTGTGGGGTGTTGAGAATGATTTTGAGGTATTGAGTTAGTGTTGATGTTGTACTAAACTAAGTTGTTGCGAACTGTACATTGTATTAAAACAAGCCATTTTCTCATCATTATGTAAACATGCCTATTTGCATTGACTTTTATGACAAGTATTCTGTGGACTGAAAGAGAATGAGAATTAAAGAGGATGTATCATATTCGAGGGACGTGTCGCACGCTGCTATGGATACTATGATTCGAGGAACATGTCGCACGCTGCGACAGATACTATGATTCGAGGGTCGTGTCGCACGCCGCGATGGATGCATGGACTAGAAGTCCCCAATGGGTCCCAGACTGTGAGACAGTGGATGTGTATCACTAGGTCTGACATGCATCATTATACTTGACGTTGCAATGCACTGCATTATACCTTATTATCATATATAAACTTGTGAGTGCTTTTTTTTTAAACTTGTGATAGATGCACTTGATCCCTTGTATTGTTGATATATAATAGTTGGTGTGGTTATTGAGTTATATGCTATGAACATTATGAGTTGATAGGCTGGACTGACTTCATCCGAGCTGTAGTTGTGAGGGTTTGGTTGGAGTGTTGGGGGTACCTGTATTTTATATTACTTAATTTTGTGTTTAGTAGTTCACTTGTTGAGTACCGCGTGTTTGGTACTCACCCCTTGCTACAATAATTTTGTAGGTTGCGAGCCCGGATTGTCGTGATACTCTCTACTTTGCCTTGTCTGAGGCTTCCTATGGAGATTGTGAGAGGTAGTTGTTTGTCATCCCAGCTGACTTCTTACTCCTATTTATGATTTGGTTCTATTCTAGAGACAATATCATTCGATATTTGTGTTTCCTTTCGAATCTATTGTAATACACTAGAAGCTTGTGCACGTGACAACTAGGATTTTGGAGAATTTTCATTAAGTTGACTTATCATCCGCAATTAAACTTTCATTTTTTATTATAATTCCATATTTTAACATTATAGTTGGGTTGTAGACTGACTTGTCTTGGTGGGACAAGACGAATGCCATCACGCTTATTTCTGGGTCCTGACAGAGTTAAATCTTACACCAAAAGATGTTTTAGGTATTGAAGTTAATGGGGAAAAGCTATTTTTTAGGTTAAGAGAATTTAGAATTATTAGTGGTTTAAGGTCTGTTGGTTATTGCGATGTTGGTTATGATCCCGAAGCGCCTTTGGAGCTTATGGTGGAACATTTTCCTTGACAAAAGGCTGTTGAGAAAAATGTTGTTTGAAATGTTTTTCACTCTACAAAACGGGTTGGCAATCCTAATGCTCTTAAATTTGTTGTGTTGTACTTTATTGAGGAGTTCTTATTCTCTTGCGAGAACAGTGAACAACTTGTTCCTAAGAAACATTTTTATTTGGTTGAGTCCCAGTTGTTTAATGAATATCCTTGGGGTATTGATGTGTTTTATGCATTGTTGGGTAGTATTAGACATAGCCTTAAGATTAGTACACAATATTATCGATTAGGGGTTTCTCACTTGCTCTACAAATGTAGATATATGAGTGTTGTTCTATTGTGGAGGAAAGTATTGCCATTCGTATATCAAATGATGCAATCCCCAGAGTATTAAGATGGAAAGTTATTATTGAATCCCCAAGGCAAACCAAGATGGATAAGCTGATGTTTGGTATGACAAATCGCAAGGTATTTTTCTATATACATTCATAATATGTTTCTAATTCTTTTATAATATGTTCTTGCATGGACAATTTAGAGAATGTCATTTCTGTTGGCTTTAATTTTTTAGTTTACAAACATTTCTGCTTCTAACGAAGAGCTTGTAAAGTTTATGCTGCCGGACGAAAGGGATTACAACTCGAAAATATTGGGTATTATGAAAAGAATGCATTAACTGGTTCTAATCAAGTTCAAGAAGAATTGCAAAAAGAGGTAAAATAATTAAACGTGGAGCTTATAAAGGTGATTTTATTATGAAACATTGATAATTTTTTTGAGAGTTAGCAGAGATAGTGTATTCTGAAAATATTGATATTGATTTGCATTTTTTTATAGTCAAATAGTAAGTTCTTGAAGCAAAAGTTGATGCAAAGTTAACGGAGTTTAAAAAATTCATAGTTGATTCTCATTCCAATTTGTTACGAGATGTGAAGTTATTGTTCAATAAGCAACACAGAAATGAGAGTGTTCGTACTAAACAAGCTTTTAAAGAACCACGGAGTAGGAAAAAAGATGTTGGCACTTCTGCCAGCAGAGGAGACACCGAATATGCCCCTGTGCAAGGTATATATTTTTTATATTATTTTTATATGATTATAATACATTTTTGATACTACAACCTTATATATATTTTTTCATATATATTATAATACATTTTAGCTGCCAAGTTTGCCAAGTGAATACGATTATAATACATTTTTTTGTATTTGTTACTGTAAATTTAATTTTGACTGCCAAGTCTGTATCAGATACTCCAGTGTTGAGTAAGGATGATGTTGAAGTTATAGTTACATCTGTATTAGCTAATATTAGAGATAGTGGTAAAGACGGTATTTTACCATCATATTAAAATACATGCGTAATACAATACATATAACACCTTCTGTCTACTGGTGAATATACTTTTTGTCATGCCAGATGTGAGTATACGAGATGTGAACAAGGGGAAAGCACCTGTTGAATTTAATAATGATGATGATGCAGGTTTTAAATAAAATCCACGACTAGTTGATTTATTATACTTTATATATATGATTTAATTGAATGAGATTTTTTATTTAATTGAAACAGAGTTGAATGAGATTTTTGCTAAGTTGTTTGACTGAGGTAGTGCGACCAAAGTTGGAAAATCATCAATTTCACCACTTGATGATTTTGAAGTTCCTGAAAATTTGACTCAGATATTACAGGATGCAACTAAAAAATCAGTTATACCTGAACACGAAAGTCGAACGATACATCCAGGGAAGCATCTTAAATCGCTATTTTTACAAGAGTTTAATTTTGGCGCTACTGATTCTGTGTCCTTTCAATGTTTTGGGATAAAGCACCCTTTTTTCTACTGAAATTGGGGTAGATGTTGATAGCAATTTGATCAGTTCCTTCACAAATTGGCTACGTGAAGGGCTTTCAAAGAAGCTATTTAGTGAACTTTTAAATGTTAACTTTTTAGTATACTTATTTCTGAATGTAGCTAACTTGTGTTTTTTTTAATTGAGCAGAAGAAAATCTCCGTATGTAGTTGTTGCTCAGGAGATTAAGCCTCCACTTGATTTGGGTATTATTTTGATCAAAGAGAAGGAATGGTTCTACAATTTGGCTCATTCTGGACAATAGTAGACTAATTCGATTAGTTTTCACAACTTTAAATTTTGGTTAATTACAGCAAATTATTCTAGTTAATATGACTTTAACTTTTATTTATATTTTATTACTTTAGATATAAAATTACAGCACATTGATGTAATTTTGTATTACTTGCGGAAGAAGAGCAAGTATGGATCAAATTGTGTGAGATTCACTACTACTGATTATTGTTTTAAGACAAAAATTGAACAAATATTCTTCAAGTTAATTGTGTCTCATGAAGACAAAATAGGATTGACTATAAAAGTAACTGATCCTGTGGTTGGTTATATATGTGAGTCTTCTTTGATAAGTAAAATATATTTCTTTATATATTGTATTAAGAAACTGATTAATTTTTTTGATTTGACACTGCTCATTCCCCCTTTGTTTAGGTGTTGTTTCTTAGGACACTGTTGATGTTGTTCTGTAACCTGTAAATCTCAAGGAAAATCATCATTGGTGTTTGAGTGAGTTTGATATTGTAGAAAGTTACCTTAATGTGTATGACTCTTTTCCTAAAAGGGGCAGAAACTATGAAGTGTCTAATATTGCGAAAATATTTTGTACAATTCTATCCTTATATCTGGACATAACTAAATTCTATGTGATGCGGGCAGATTTGCTGAGTACTCCTAAATACAAGAATTTCAAAGTGACTGATAAACTTGACATCAACATATTTACTGGTCAACTTCTAAGACAAAAGCAAGATTCACTGTAAGTTTGTATAAAATTTCTGATTTTCATTTTAAATCACTGTAACTTACTTTTAATGTATGTTAGACTGATTGATTACTTTATTTTTCAGAGATCGTAGGGTATATGTTGTCGCATATGCTGAGTATCTTAGTGAAAAGCGACAGATCCCACGCGAGTCCTTTGATCTTGAGTATTATCGAATGAGATTTGGAGCATTATTGTGGAATTATGCAATCAAAAAATAATAGAGTGGTGCTGTTAATGATGAAGAGAAAGTATAGAAGGTTTACAAGCGTAAAGGATGTGCAACACAGAAGTAGTTAGTAGTTGCTTTCATACTTTTGAAGTCTCAGGCAAAATGTAAAAAGTAAATGATTAAATACTGCTTTAAATACTATTTTGTATGCGATGGAACTTTTTTTGCTGAACATGTATTTTGAATAGCTATTTATTGTAGAAGCTTGTATTTTTATTACAAAAATTTCAAGGCTTTGGTGGCATTCTGTTAAAAACTTGTGTTTTTAGAAGCTTGTGTTTTTGTTACAGAAGCTTTCTGAATATCATTAGAATACATTTTGTACAACTCTTTTTAATATGATTATAATATATCAACCTATTTTAATTCATTTGTAATAGTATTATAATACAATACTATTATAATACATCAAAAGTATTTTAATAATATTTTAATAACATTACATCAATTATAATAAAGCTTTTCTAAATATTGTTATAATACATTATATAAGCATTCTTAATATCATTATAATACTCCTAAACTTTTTTTAATACGATTACAATGCAAGAACCTAATAGTATAATTAATAATCCTATTAAAATTCATTTTTAATATGATTATAATATATCAACCTATTCATTTATTATATTATTATAATACATCAATGGTACTTTAATTATAACTTTGCCTATTTATTCATACACTCACAATATCCTCAAACTGTTATGCATGCTCATAACATGAAACCCCCAAGCCTTTTGAATATGATTATAATAAAACAATCTAATAGTATGCCAAATAATCCCATTGGAATTCATTTTTAATGCGCTTATAATATATCAACCTATTATAATGCATTTGCAATACTATTATAATACATCATAAGCACTTTACTAATAACATTATATAATTCTTTTTCTTTTGTTATCAATTTAATAATAACGCTATGGACCTTAAATAATTAGATGTAACATTAAAAAGTGCAATACAAGTAAAAAATATATTAATTATGTCAAAATTTCAAATTAATATAATTATAATACTCTCAAACTTCTTAAATATGATTATAATGCAACAACCTAATAGTACGAATTGGATTGTAATACTATTATAATACATTAGAAGCATTTTAGTAATAACATTACTATTAGGATATACAATTAACCATGCGTTTAGATATAGTATTATTTATTTATTCAATTCAATAAAGTATTACATTAAACAGATCAATTTATCATATATGTATCCTTAACTTATATAGTAGATGATTTGGTGTATAGAGTCTGAGCTTGTACACAGAAGATCAAATCATCGGTTCTTATAAGTTAAAATTATAGTTCACAATCTAGATGGAAATTTGGACAAACCATCAGGAAGAGTGTAACACGAGATTATATGTAATTTATCTTGATTATGAGAACTATAGTTCTAACTTCTCGTGCTAGTACATTTTGTATGTATTGAACGGGACCAAGTAGAGATAAATGTTTTGGACTAACTGATAAAAGTAGGTTCTCTAAACTACTAAATGTACTTATATTCTTAATCTTGATATAACAATTATGAGTTGTATATATTACTTATAATTTTAATTTATTAAAAGGTGAGATTCTGAGATGGGTCAATATGCCTAGTAAGTTGGATGATAATAATATATATTGGTGAAATAATTAGTTAGTTAATGAAATTCATGTCTTAATATAGAGATTGAGGATACACCTTTAATGAGAAGCTTATAAGTTTTCATGTGCAAACCCGGCCGGTAGATTTATGAATCTGGCGCATGAAATAAGTTAAGTATTGCTCTAAAGGAAATTAATCATCAAATTAAGTTCGTCAGTAATTTAATTTATTGATTAATATCTGTAGTCTCAACATGAAAAATTACATAAGTTTTTAATGGGAATTTCTAAATATAAATAGAGGAGTGTAATTATGAATTCTTAGTGGAATAATTTACAATTTATTATGGTAAAAATAATTCAGATTAAAAATAATTATTTCCATAATAGGAAGCCTCAGTAATAAATTTTATAGTTCCTATAGTGTCGTATTTAACTGGAACTCGAAATCATATTTCTAATTAAAGAAGTTTTCTTGTATTTCAAGAAAAGGGGTTTTCTTCTTCTTTTTGGATTTGGAAAGGTATCCTGACCTAGAAAATCTACTAGAGAAAGAAAGAGAAAAAAGAATTAGTATTCTATACAACACTTGTCCACCCAAGTATTGAGAGAGTTCGATCGTTAATCTGGGATCGCTATAGAATCGCTATAGAAGACCGTGGATTGGAGTCTCGTTTGTTTCAAGATATCTGCAGATGCTTCAAAAAGTATTTCTTGAATTAATTTTATGTATACTTTGTATGTAATGTGTGTTTGTGATTGTTATATATTATTCATGTAAGCTATAAGATCCTTGAAATATGTACACTGTGTACTATTTTTCAACAATTGGTATCAGGAACCTTGCTTGCATACTTATAGATTAAATACAAATACGTATGTGCAACTGTATATGTGTCCTGCTGAGTTTTTTTTATCACAAGAGGGCGAAAAGATTTTTCATTGTTGATTAATGGTGGCGGCTCACTAGTCTTGCTTTCCGTGTACTTTAAGAGTGACCCAATTGTGATAATTATTCTTTTCAAGAAAGGGGCACTAATTGTTGAAAACAATTTTAAAGAAACTGTTTAAGATGATGTTGGCACTAACTTGATTGAATACTGATAGAAGGGGAATGGTTTTCTTGCCCATTCACAATATGCAAAGTTAGAATATATACAAAATTAAGCCTTCAATTAAGGCATGAGACTAGCCTAATAAGGAACTAAATATTTACAAGATACATTTATTCTAAAAATATCTACTAGCCTAATTCTAAGTAACTAAATATTTACAAGATATATTTATTATAAAAATAACTACACGATATATTTAACAAAAACAATTTTAAAGGAATTGCTTTTGATTTACATGCTAACATATTGAACCATTGGTCCGTGTTTCTTGAAATCAATTAGCACAAATTGTTGACGTAGCTTGTTTCACGTGTACATTGTTTTTCTTGGAAAATTAATTCTAAAATTTTGTTATTATTCTTGTTTCATATGTATATGATAAGGATTAATTGGTAACATTAGTTGAGAATTTTTTTTCCAGCAAAATCAATTGTTTTTCGATTTGGTCAGAAAGTGCAATTTTGAGAGTTTCATAGACTATAACCAATTCGAAAGTTGATAATTTTCTGGGTGTTCAATCTGTTTTCTGATTTTATATATA
The DNA here is from genome assembly GCA_011800125.2 of Solanum clarkiae. NCBI lineage: Eukaryota > Viridiplantae > Streptophyta > Magnoliopsida > Solanales > Solanaceae > Solanum > Solanum clarkiae. The sequence goes on from JAABOM020038035.1 coordinate 9,415, forward strand.
TATATGTATATATTGCACAGAAACTTATGGTAATAAGAAAGGATTATTCCCCATAATTATCAAGATTAAATAGTAATGAAGTATTAAATTTATGTGATGGCTTAGACCTTCCTCCTTAAAGGATGAATTTAATACAAGTCATTGTGTATTTAATCGCTAGTTTGATAATCTGTATTAACTCTCCTAAATTGAGTAATATATGATTGGATCAATGTAACTAGGACTTGTGATTTTCACTTCCTTCTCTATAATTATCAAAAATTAAATAGTAATGAAGTATTAAATTTATGTGTTGGCTTAGACCTTCCTCCCTAATGGATAAATTTAACACAAGTCGTTACGTATTTAATTGCTAGTTTGATAATCTGTATTAACTCTCCTAAACTGAGTAATATATGATTGGATCAATGTAACTAGGGATTTTCACTTGACTTAAAGTAATAGTAAACTCTCCAACTGAGTTAGGTCTATACAAGTTTATGGAGTGAATAATCAGTCATTACATATGTGTATTGTATGAGTAGTTCTCCAATCCCAACAATTGGCTATTCAAGATGCATGATTATATGTCTGTGTGATGAGTTTGAATTTGATTATTCAATGTTTATATGATTGTATATTGATCTATTGTAACTTTTCAATCTCAGATGCAACATGTCTCCTTTTAACCTCATTGCCACTATTTTGAGTCAAAATAAACTTGAGGGTCCTAATTTTGTTGACTGGAGAAGAAATCTTGACATTGTTTTAATTACTGAAGAGTATAAATTTGTACTCTATGAAGAGTGGCCATTAAAACCTAATGAAGAGTCCAGTGATGGGGAAAATCTTGCTTATTAAAGATGGCAAAAGGTTGATGAGATGGCGCAGTGTTACATTCTATTTCAATGTCAAATGTATTGCAACATCAGAATCAAGCTATGGCCTCTGCTTTTGAGATTTTGGAGAATCTCAAACAAATGTTTGGGGACCAGAATCGTGTAGCTAAGCCGAATGCCATGAGAGACCTCATGAACACTAAGATGGTTGAAGGTACTCCTGTTAGAGACCATGTTCTGAAGATGATAAGTCTTCTGAATGAACTAGAGGTCTAGGGGCTGAAATCGATAATGAATCTCAAGTTGAGATGATATTGCAATCTCTGTCAGACAGTTTTCAACAATTTCGCCTGAACTATAATATAAGTAAAATGAGTTTATCTTTAGCACAATTGTTGAATGAGTTGCAGGCGACAGAGATAATTGTCAGAAAATAGGTACCCTCTATGGCACTACACATTGAGAAAGGTTCTACTTCTAAACTGGTAGGTGGGCAGAAGAAGAAAAAGGCTAAAAAAGTTAAGGCAGTTGCACCTTTAACTGAAGGCGTGAAAAAGCCTAAGGGCAAGTGTTTTAATTGTAAGATGCCAGGTCATTAGAAGGTGCAGTGTCCAGTTCTCTTAGCCAAGAAGAAGAATTCAGGTAACTCACTTTCACTTGTCATTGAAACATGTTTAGCGGCTGTTTCTACCACTTCATGGTGTGTAGATTCAGGAGCCACTGATCACATCTACACTACTTTGCAGGGGTTTCAAGAAACACGCAAGTTGATTAAAGGTGAAGTTAGTATTTTTTAAGCAGATGGCTCAATGGCTCCAGCTTTAGCATTAGAAAATCTTAGCATTTCGTTTGGTAGTGGTAGATTTTTAATTTTAAAAGACGCATTATATGCACCTGCTGTTAGAAGAAATTTGATTTCAGTTTCTAAAATTTTGAGAGATGGTTATGATGTTAATTTTTCTGATAGCGGTTGTGTTATTAGTTGTAATAGATATTTTATCTTTGCGGGTTCATTAATTGATGGTCTTTATGTTATTAATGTCTCTCCAAAACTGCAACAAACTAATGAACTGAATAATGTCAACAATTCAAGTAAAAGAAAGCGTTCTTCTAAATTTAATAAGACTTGTTTATGGCACTTGCGTCTATGTCATATAAATCTATATAGGATTTCAAGGTTGGTTCGAGATGGACCTTTAGGTTCATTATAAGTGGAGGTACTACCAACATGTGAATCTTGTTTAGAAGGAAAAATGACTAAGAGACCTTTTTCCTCAGAAGGAAATAGAGCCAATGATAAATTAGAGTTAATTCATTCTGATTTGTGTGGCCCAATGAGCATATAAGCGAGAGGTGGATATGAGTATTTCGTGACTTTCATTTATGACTACTCAAAATATGAATATATTTATTTTCTATGCCGTAAGTCTGAATGCTTTGAGAAATTCAAAGAATTTAAGGTAGAAATGGAGAAAAGACATAGAAAATATATCAAGTCACTGCGATCTGATCGTGGTGGCGAATATCTCTCCCATGAGTTCACTAGCTACTTAGCAGAACAAGGAGTTACATCTCAAATATCTGCACCCATAACGCCACAACAAAATGGTGTAGCAGAAAGAAGAAATAGAACTCTTTTAGAAATGGTTAGATCTATGATGAGTTACTCTGATTTGCTATATTCGTTTTGGGGATATGCATTAGAAACTGCAAATTACATTTTGAACTTAGTTCCTTCTAAGTCTATATCTATGACACCCATTGAATTGTGGATTGGATGTAAACCTAGTTTGAAACACATTCGGATTTGGGGATGTCCAGCACATGTGCTGAAAAGGAAGACAAAAAAAATTGAAACCCTAGAACAAAAGTATGTGTTTTTATTGGGTACCCTATAGGAATGAAAGATGGTTTATAATCCTAAAGAAAAGAAAGTTACAGTAAGTACCAATGTTAAGTTTTTTGAAAGGGATTTTCTAACAAACCGTATTCTCAGAAGTAAATTAGTTTTACGAGAATTAAGCAAAGAGATAACAAATCAATCTACTGAATATAATGAAAGTCAAATTCAAAACCCAGATGTTAGATTTAACATACCATTACATTCTAGTAGTGGGAGTGATGTTAATAGACATATAATTCCACAAGTACAAATTTCTGAAAATCTATTACAACAAAGCAGTGGGAGTAGCACTGAGCAGATTGCACTAGAGGAAGAAGTTGTTGATATCTCCACACCGCAAGGTGCTGAGGATAACATAGAGACTCAAGATCCTACAAATGATGTGGTTCAACTGCAAGATCATAATAATGCAACTCTCTCTGCATCTTTCCCTGCATATGTAGTGACTAGTCATAGTGGGAGAGTGATAAGAAAACCACTTCGATATGCACTTTTGGGAGAGTCTTTTGACAGAATCCCTGAAGAGTTGAATATCGAACCCTTGAATTACTACGAAACACTACAAGATAAAGATTCAAAAAAATAGATCATTGTTATGAAATCAGAAATAGAGTCCATGTACTCCAATAAAGTTTGGGATTTTGTAGAACCACCTGCAGATGGAGTCAAACCCATTGGATGCAAGTGGATCTATAAGAAAAAGAGATGAGTAGATGGAAAAGTACAAACTTACAAAGCTAGACTTGTTACAAAAGGGTTTACTCAGAAAGAAGGGATCGATTATAAGAAAACAGTTTTGCCAGTAATCATGCTTAAGTCTATTAGAATTATCTTATTTATTGCTGCTCATTATGATTATGAGATTTGGCAGATGGACGTCAAGACAACTTTTCTTAATGAAATTCTGATGAGAACATCTTTATGCGATAACCAGATGGTTTCATAGAAAAAGAAAAAGAACACATGTTGTGTAAGCTTAAAAGGTCCATTTATCGATTAAAGAAAGCTTCCAAAGCATGGAATACTTGTTTTGACAATGCAGTCAAGATCTTTGGTTTGAATAATGTCTTGATGAATCTTGTGTGTATAAAAAGTGGAATGGGGACAAAATGGTGTTTCTGGTATTATACGTAGATGGCATCTTGCTCATAGGTAACAATGTGAGCATGATGAATTCAGTTAAGGAATGGTTGTCTACTAATTTTGATATGAAAGATTTGGGAGAAGCTACTCACATCCTTGGGATCAAGGTTCTATGTGATCATAAGAAAAGGATGTTAGGCCTATCTCAAGCTCTTTAATTGATATAATTCTCACAAGGTTCAGCATGCATGAGTCCAAGAAAGGATTTCTTCTCTTTGGACATAGAATTTCCTTATCTAAAGATCAATGTCCTAGGAAAGATGAGGAAATAAAAAGCATGAAGGCAGTTCCTTATGCATCAGCTGTAGGAAGCCTCATGTATGTGATGTTGTGCACTAGACCTAACATCTGTTTTGCTATAGGCATGTTTAGCAAATTTCAGTCTAACCATGGGCGAGAACATTGGACAGCAGTTAAGATATAATCAAGTACTTGAAGAGGACTAGGGATTATATGTTGGTCTATCATTCGAATGAGTTGGTGCCCAAAGGGTATACAGACTCAGATTTCCAATCTAATAAGGACTCTAGAAAGTCGACCTCAGGAAATATGTTTACTTTGGGAGGTGGAGCTGTTATTTGGAGGAGCATTAAGCAAACCTGTGTTGCTGATTCCACCATGAAAGCCGAATATGTAGCAACCTCTAAGGTAGCTAAGGAGGCAGTATGGCTCAGAAACTTTCTAAAAGACTTGGGTGTGGTTCCTACAATGAAAGTTTCACTCACAATATTTTGTGATAATAGTGGTGCGGTTGCAAATTCAAAAGAACCACGAAGTCATAAAAAAGCAAAACATATTGAGCGTAAATATCATTTGATTCGAGACATAAACAAAGAGGAGATGTGATGGTTGCAAGGATTGCATCAAAGAACAACCTGCCAGACCCTTTCACAAAAGTTTTACCACAAAAGTCTTTTGATAGACATGTTCAAGGAATGGGTGTTAAAGTTGTGGGTGCATGGTTATGAGTCTAAGTGGGAGATTGTTAGAATATACTATTAACCATGCATTTAGATATAGTATTATTTATTGAATAATTATTTATTCATTTATTCAATTCAATAAAGTGTTACATTAAACGGATCAATTTATCATATATGTGTCCTTAACTTATATAGTAGATGATTTGATTTATAGAGTTTGAGCCTATACACAGAATATCAAATCATCGATTCCTATAAGTTAAAATTATAGTTCACAATCTGGATGGAAATTTGGACAAACCATCGGGAAGAGTGTAGCACGAGATTATATGTAATTTATCTTGATTATGAGAATGGTATAGTTCTAACTTCTCGTGCTAGTACATTTTGTATGTATTGAACGGGACCAAGTAGAGATAGATGTTTTGGACTGACTAATAAAAATATATTCTCTAAACTACTAAATGTACTTATATTCTTAATCTAGATATAATGATTATGAGTTGTATATATTACTTATCATTTTAATTTATTAAAAGGTGAATTCTGAGATGGGTCAATATGCCTGGTAAGTTGGATGATAATAATATATATTGGTCAAATAATTAGTCAGTTGATGGAATCCATGTCTCAATATAGAGATTGAGGATACACCTTTAATAAGAAGCTTATAAGTTTTCATGTGCAAATCCGGCCGGTAGATTTATGAATCTGGCACATGAAATAAGTTAAGTATTGCTTTAATGGAAATTAATCATCATATTAAATTCGTCAGTAATTTAATTTATTGATTAGTATCTATAGTCTCAACATGGGGAATTACATAAGTGTTTAATGGGGAATTTCGAAAAATAAATAGAGGAGTGCAATCACAAATTTTTAGTGAAATAATTTGTAATTTATTATGGTAAGAATAATTCAGAATAAAAAGAATTATTTCCATAATAGGAAGCCTCTGTAATAAATTTTGTGATCCCTATAGTGCTCATATTTAACTGGAACTCGAAATCCTATTTCTAATTAAAGAAGGTTTCTTGTATTTCAAGAAAAGGAATTTTTCTTCTTCTTTTTGGATTTGAAAAGATACTCTATAAATAGGGATTATCCTAACCTAGAAAATCGACTAGAGAAAGAAAGAGAAAAAAGACTTAGTATTATATATAATACTTGTCCACCCAAGTATTGAGAGAGTTCGGTTGTTAATCTGGGATCACTGTAGAAGACCGTGGATTGGAGTCTCGTTTGCTTCAAGATATCTGCACACGCTTTAAGAGGTATTTCTTGAATTAATTTTCTATATACTTTGTATTTAATACGTGTTTGTGATTGTTATCTATTATTCATGTAAGCTATAAGATCCTGGGAATGCTTCCGCTGTATACTATTTTTCAACAATTATCTCTTTAAATTTTTTTCTAAATATGGTTGTAATACATTATATAAGCCTTTTTAGTATCAATATAACACGTCTCTATTTTGTTTTAACATGAACTGCATGCTCATAACATGAACTTCAAAACCTTTTTGAATATGATTATAACATAATCTAATAGTTGTATTGCAAAAATTGTATATGTAATATAAACCTATTGAACTTATCATAATCCATTTGTAATATGTTTATAATAGGAATGCAAATATAATAAACCCTTATGAATAGCTTATGAACAGCAAGCCTATTAAAAGACTATAATCTATTGTCTTATAATAGGTTTGCTGTAATTTTTCGCACCTGTAATATAGTTGTAATAACATGAACTCCCCAAATTATTTTAAATGTGTATTATAAGTATATTATAAATGAATTATAGTAGGGATAATAACATGAAATACGCAAACTCATAACAGGCTTTGTTACAATATGATTTCATTCACCTGTAATATGTTTACAAATGCATAATAAAGTGATTATAATACAAAGTCTCAAAAAAATATATTGAACCAAGAAATATAAGTTTGAATCAACAAGAGAAATATTTTCAGAATCAATTGTGTCAACTATACTTGTATCTGTCTTATTGTTTATTTCTAACATTTCTACAACTCCTCCGATTATGATCAGCCTGTCCACAATTACTGCATGAATTTTTTGATCTTTTGCGTTTTTACCCTCACTGATTTTAATTCTTGTCTTTCTCGGTCATACAGCTGCCCTTTTTTCAATTGGAGGTAGCACTATCTCACTAGATACATGCAATTGGCACATTTCAGGTACTTGAATCAGAAAGATTTTCCACTTGTAGCTGGTATGTTTGCAGCAAGTTTGCTTTTTTGTAATATGGGGAGTAATAGTCTTCATAGACGAGATATCTTTTGTGTATAACTGCTAAAGCATGTTTCTCCAATTGGAACCTTCCACAGTTGCATTTTCTACTGAAGGTTAACTATGAAGCTTGTAATACCATCAATGACTGTATGCAAGTATTCAGTTGTTTCTCGTACCTATAGTGTTGACACCCAATTTTTACCCTCCACGGTGTCAAATTATTCACGGGACTTTATTTTTATATTACAATATTTTAAATAATTATTTATTAAAAAAAATTTTAATTATATTTTTTAACGGGCGCGTGCAC
>JAABOM020038056.1:0-16774 GCA_011800125.2 Solanum clarkiae
CGGGGTGGGGGTTTGTACTCATCAACCATATGAGGGGTTTATAATTTTCCACTTGGATGATAAGGTCAAATTATCATCAACCATATAAGGGGTTTGTACCACACTACTAGGGTGATGGGTTGAGATCATCACCAACCTACTAAGGGGTTTGTACTTTGGAAATCTAGTGTGGTCTCTTCTCTACATATGATATCCTATATGTACGTGAGTCACTTAAGCATGTTTTACTTATGCATTGATCGTATATGTCATATTGTTATATTATGCCTACTACTTATTGTTATGCGTTTAGATTACGATACCAATATCTTGTTGCATTGCATCCTACATACTTAGTACATTCAAATGTACTAACGCATACTCTTGCATACATGATATCACCATGTAGGAACTAGAGCCCAAGATGATCATCCTCCTCCTCTACGTGGCTAGTTCGATATCATTCAAGCTAGTTGGTGAGTCCTCCATTCTGGGGAAGATGGTCTATGTTTCTGTTATTATATATTAAGACACTCTTCTTTAGTGCTAATGTTGACTATGAGGGTGAACTCGGTTGCTTTTTCTTGGGCCTCTGTCTTATCTATGTAGTAGAGGTGTTGTTGGACATGCTATGAATCTATGTTATGAGCCTTGACTCCTTGTCCCTTGGTGTTGATGATTATACAAGATTTCCCTTAGTCCTTTGCCCCTATTTCTAAACCTTTACATGTTACTTAAGTATTAATATCTCTCTCTCTTAGTCCTAATTCCCCTTGTGTATCTTTATCTTTTTGTTTTATGTTGCTTCCACAACTAAGGATATCCATATGATATGCTAAGAGGTTTGTTTGGGGTCCCTTCCGGTTCCCCATTCACCCATTATGTCTGGGCACTTGGCTTGGGTCATGATAATGATGGTCTCAGAGCAGTAGGTTGATAGATCTTTGGAGTTCAACACACCACATCAATTAGAGTCTTATTCATGATTGTTTTGTGCACCACAACTATGAGTAGAAGGCTATGAGATGTTTTAGGAAATGTTTCGGTTCTTCCTGATATATGTCATGCGATAGAGTTAGATCCCCTAGGGCTTATTGCTAATAGCTAACCGTTACATTTTAGGATACGTCTTAAGCTACTTAAGATGACAATATGTAGAATGTGGAGGTTCATAATGCTCTATGGGTAATGGCCAAAGTGGTGATAACATTGGCAACCCAACTCAGTCGATAAGTGGGTTCTCCCGAGACTTCAAGTGGTGAGAAGGGAGGTAGTGAGGCCAAGAGGGCCCATAATATGGGTAAGTTCCAAAGTCCCAAGTGTAGAGGTGGTGCTGGTATGGTACCTTAGGTGCCCAAAATGTTGTAGTGGACATGATGGCCTTTGTTTGAGAGGTACTAATTCTTGTTATATTTATGGGGAAATAGGTCATACAACAAAAGGTGTGTTCTCATAAGCATAAAAGGGTGAAAGAGGTGATGAGGGGGTTCCTAGATGCCTAAAGTATGGGAAGGACCATGGTGGCCTATGTTTGACGAAGTCTAATACTTGCTTGGTTTGTGGTGGATTTGGGACCAAGGTTAGTGGTAGCTCTCTTTCTCAACCGGAAGGTAATGATGGTGGGATGACTAATCCCAAGTGCCGAAGGTGTGGGAAGAACCATTATGGTCTAGCCTTGAGGGAGACCAGTGCTTGTTATAGATGTAGTAAAGTGAGTTACAAGTTAGTTGATTGTCCATACGTTCCAAGGAAGTGTAAGGGTAGCCAATCTTTAGATCGAAGCGGTCATGTTGATCAAGCGGCTCAAGGAGGGGATGAAGTGCCTAATGCTATTACCAGTAAGTTCAAGTTTCCTTGGCTTTGCTGTGGATGCATTGATAGGCCTGGTGTGCCACTATTTCTTCTCTATTCTTTTTGGTTGCTAGTAGCGCTTCTTGTGCGCCCAAGTTGTTTTGTGGACCTTTGGTTTCTATACTTTGTTTGAGTATATTGTTGCTAGGAGGTTCATAGGTGTTGATCCAGGTTTGTGTTGCATTAGATCTTACTTTGTGGCTTGTTGGAGTTGGCATGGTAGATTTTGGTGTCATCATAGGAATAAAATGGTTGCATGCATGTTGTGTCTTCATGGGTGGTAAGACCCATACAGTTAGATCCCGAATCCCTAATGAACCCGTCTTTGAGTGGGGGGTTGTCAAATGGTAGAAAGAGAGGTAGGTCCATTTCTTGTCATAAGGTACAATTGGTCTCTAAGGGTTTGCATTTTATCATCTTTTGAGAACTGGAGGTGTTGAACCCAAGTCGTTTTGTCATTAAAATTGTTGTTGGTGGTTGATGAGCCCTTGAATGTCCCTTTACAATAATTTGCATTTGGGGTAGTGTCTTTTGGTTTTACTACTACACTGGTTATGCCTATAAGTTTCATGAGAAAGATGTTTAGTCCTTACTCTAATAGGTTTATGGTGGTTTTGGTGATGATAATATGGTTCATTCCCTAATGAGGTATTGCATAAGAGTCATTTGAGGATAGTACTTTTTACAAGTTTAAGGAAGAAGGTTGGATGCTAAGTAGGAGTGATGAGAACTTTGATTATAAGAGGTTGCCTTCCTAGGTCGTGTTGTGCTAGGTGATGTTATTAAGTTGGAAACTAGTAGGACGAAAGTGACTAGAGATTAGCCTAGACCTTGACTTCCTTGGGTATTGGGAGCTTCTTGGTTTTAGTGGGCCACTATCAGAGCTTGTGAGTAGGTTATCTTCTATTGTTTCTCTTGTGACTTAGTTGACCCTAAGTAAGGCCAATGTTGTGATTGACGTTTTGAGTATTGTGAATTGATTGGTCCTGGAGTTACTATCTCTTGTGTGATTCCTTTGTGCTAATAGGATTCATGTGTGTGTCCAGGATAGTTGCATGAATCTATTGTTTCTATTAGGGGTATATATGGGTTTCCCTATGTTACCATTGGATAGGGTCTTGTCTTATGATCTTGGTTGAACATAGCTTGATGGATTGAAGGTATTGGGATGGTTTGGGCTACTTGCATAGCATGCTTCAAACGAGTGTAGAACCCATAAGTTTATAATATAATGGTTAAGGATGGACGATCTATTCGGTCAACTCTGATGGGTTAGTCACTTCTCTAACGTTGATTTAAGATTCGAGTTTTGTTCTCAAGTTTGGATGAGAGAATGTGATATCCCTAAGTGCCCTTTTGAAACTAGGTATGAGCATTTTGAATATTGGTGGACTTGTTTGGTGGGCTTGTGCACCGGTTGTGTCTATTGGATTTCATGAATATGCCTTAAAACTCTACCTCGACATGTTTATGGCAGCCTCTAGTGGTAGAGCATTGATTTACTAGAGCTTATGAAACATTTGGGGTAGTGTTGCAAGCCTTGGGGGATAAGAGGTTGTTTGCTAATTATATAATTATGAGCTGAGGGTAACAAGAAGGTGGTTAGAACTCCTTAAGGATTATGATATGAGTGTGCATTATGTCCCTCGTTGAGGCTAGTGATATGATTAATGCTCTTAGTAGGGTGCTTATATGTATCCTAATGTTGTGGTAATGGTGGTAAAGAGATGACTGGAGGAGTGCAGCGATTGGCTAAATAGGGAGTTAGGTTGAAGGAAGTTGAGAATGGTAGTATAGTGTTTTGGATGGTTCAAAATCTTCTTGGGTTAAGAGGTCTAGATTAGGCGAGGCCTTGATTTCCTCCTTATTAGAGTGGGAAATTTTGGCTGAGAGAATGATAGAGTGGAGGTTGTCTCCCAAGGGGGAGATGGTGGTTATGGTACCAAGTGGGTTAGGTGTATCAAAGTTTGGCAATTGAGTTGAGGATTGTGAGTCCTTATAGAGTGTAGAGGGAGGTTGGTAAGGTTTCATATGCTTGGGGATTGCCTATGGATGTAGATATGGATCGTTCGGTTCTTCATACTTCTAGGTGGATGGGATGTGTTGGTGACTCTAGCGCTATAGCACTCTTTGAAATTTTGGGTTATAACGAGGACAAGTTGGCTTAGTAGAAGGTCCTGGTGGAGGTGTTGGATGGATGATTAGAGAAGTTGATTAATAAGGATGTGGTGTTCATTAAGGCCCTCTTGAAAGGATAATTATGTCAAAGGTGTCTCCAAGAAATCCAAAGCAGTCTTATGGGAGCGATTTTCATACCTCATTCACTCTAATCAAGCCTAAGCTAGCGATAAGTTGTTCATGTGATTTCAAGTCTTAAATATCAGCCCCTATGTCATTCACATGCATTCATGTTTAAGTTGGCAAATTTATGATGATTCTACACTTACGTTGAGATTTTGAAAATAGTGTTTTGAATGTAATGTTGCGTTCTTGTTAGGGCTGATTTGTTTATCATTACTCTTTTCTAGTACGTGTATTCCACATTCTAGGATGAATGTTCCCTACGGGGAGTTACTGTGACACCCCGTAACTCCATGCTCCTATGTACTCATGTTTCAAGCCTCATTTGTTTAGGTGGAGAGTGTATTAGGGTCATGGGAGACTCCTAATAGTTAGATGAGTTCAAAACTTCCCTATAAATTGAGTTTTGAGTGTTGGTCCATGCAAGGGTCAACATCAAATGAGCATAACTTTTAGCGTACTTTGAAAAGGGTGGCCCACAAAATGTCAAATGAAAGCCCTTTGAGTTAGCTTTCTAACGCACTTGGTTTCACCTCATTTAGAATTCAGAGTCAAAAGTTATGGCTATTTTACTGAAGACTGCCAGTTGAGAGTTGCACTACGAGCCCACTGTTACGAGTAGTAGGTTGGGGTATGAATCGTAGGTCAGGCTCGTAGCAATTTCCAGAGACACTGAAATTGAGCCTAGGGGTCATAAGAATGGTCCTACGAGTCGTAGTGCCACCTACAGCTCGTAATAGGGCCCATAACAACCATACCTTTTAGAAAGGTTTATTTTTGTACTTTCCCACCCTATCTAAGCTCTAGATTGACGTTTTTATGCTCATCCAAGGTCCCAAACCCTTAATTTCTTCATTGTATTGATAGGATACTCTCTCAAACACTTGGACTAATTTTTCACTCCAAAATCAAGTGTCCAAATCTCTTCCAGATCTTAAGGAATTCATCCAAGCTTCAAGTTCTCACCTCCATATTCACCAAGAAATTCTACAAAGCCAAGTTATGTTGGTTTCAACAATTGGGTCCTTTCACCCATGGTGCCCTTATCTTCTTTTAACTTAATTTGCATTATTTAAAGTTGATTTTACGAATTAGTTTACTAGTATGAACATGTCTATGAACGATGTTAAAGCTATGAAAAGTTTGTGACTGTTTTGCTATGTTTTGAGCTATAAATCTTGGATCTATTGTAAGATCTGATGAGGGGTTTTGTTGTATTTTACTTGGGGGTGTCGCAAGGTATTGATTGATTATTTCACAATGGATTTTCTTTCATGATTGTATCTCTATATTTCATGGTTTTATTCTACCATTTCATACCCGCCAAGTGTCTCATGAAATGTCCGGTTATGATTTTTTGAAGAATTGAAGGTTCAAAGCATAAGATATGATATGATTGATGTTATGATGATGGAAAGAGATTATGTACATTATATATCCTATATAAAGTGTTGCATTAGACCATGCCCAATCCGGGGGACTAAGAGCCCGGATAACCTTGTCGGGGGGTTAGTACCTTGATAGCCAATCAAGGGGTCAGTACCTTGATAGTTGAGGTGGCGGTTTGTACTCATCAATCATGTGAGGGGCTTGTACTTCGCCACCAGGGTGATAAGGTGATATTATCATCAACCATGTGAGGGTTTGTACCATACCACCAGGGTGATGGGGTGAGATCATCACCAACCTACCAAGGGGTTTGTACTTTGGAAATCTATCTTGGTCTCTTCTACACATATCATATCCTATACGAACATGAGTCACTTAAGCATGTTTTATTTATGAATTCATCATACATGTCATATTTTTATATTATGCCTATTGCTTATTATTATGCATTTAGATTAAGATGCCTATCTCTTGTCGCATTGCATCTTACATACTTAGTACATTCAAATGTACTAACACATACTCTTGCCTACATGAAATCACCATGTAGGAACTGGAGCCCAAGATGATCATCCTCCTCCTCCACATGGCTAGTTCGGTATCATTCAAGCTAGTTGGTGAGTCCTCCATTCCGTGGAAGATGGTTTATGGTTCTCTTATTATGTATAAAGGAACTCTTCTTTAGTGCTCATGTTGACCATGAGGATGAGACCGATTGCTTTTTCTTGGGCCTCACTCTTATCTATGTAGTAGAGGTGTTGTTGGACATGTTGTGTATCTACGTTATGAACCTTGACTCCTTGTCTCTTGGTGTTGATCAGATTAAAAAGAAACTTTGGGATTCTGAATCACAGACAAAAAAAAAGAAAAAATTTTCTCCGGGAAAAGAAGTTCACGACCCGTGGGCCTTCTACCTCCACGCGGCATTGCTCCATCAGGCTTTCGCCCATTGCAAAAAATTCCCCTGTACACCTAATTTTCCTGGAATTGTAGTTCAATCGATCAGAGCACCACCCTGTCAAGGTGGAAGCTGCAGGTTCGAGATATTTGATGAAAAAATGAAAAACCTGATGCCAGCTTTGAATTAATCCTTTCCCTTATTTCTAAACCTTTACATGTTACTTAAGTATTAATCTCTCTCCCTTAGTCCCGATTCCCCTTGTGTATATCTCTCTTGTTGTTTTATCTTGCTTCAGTTCTTAAGGATGTGCATATGATATGATACTAAGAGGCTTGTTTGGGGTCCCTTCGGGTTCCCCATTCGCCGGTCACATCTAGGCCATAGGCTTGGGTTTTGATAGTTGAGAGAGTCTTAGGAGAGCAATTTTGATTAGAGGATTTGGTTTCTTTGAAGAGTGATGTAGACACTAAGTAGAGGAGGGGTACTAATACTGATTTTGGGGAGTTATAACACTTAATCACTAAAAAGTGGTAAAAGAACATGTGGGGTAAAGGGCATGAAATCATGTGGTGCAAAAGGACTTTTCGACTCACTTTTAAAAAGAAGAAAGATGTCAAACGCAAGGGAGTAGGCATGGGACCAAGGAATGGAAGCATTATCCTTTCCCATGGTGCCATAGCATGGCATGGTATGGCCTTAAATCGTTCTAGCATGCCAAAGGTTGCCTATGCAAGCCATGCAACGATGAAAAAGAATTACTCCCAAGCAAGTCCATTACGCAACCTTCACATATACCTTCATTTTGAATAATTCCAAATGCAAACCAAAATTCATCTTTACTTGTAATTTCACATAACATTGCCCCAAAATATTATACCAACGATAAACCAATCACCCTTCATATCAAAATTTTACTTAACTCAATGGGAATGTCACCCCCAATGTCCCGTTAGGGTAGATTAGCACCCGTGCTGATTAGGCTCGGGAAAACTGACATATATCCATGCGCTTTCTATACATATTATAAGGAATTTCTACATTTGACATGCCTTTATGAAAATAAACAGTTATAACAAGCCAAAAGGAAATGCATATGGCTAGGCCATTGGGGCCATGATGTTTAAAGTATGAGACATGACCACACTTTAATTTACATAGTCTACAAAGCCTCTAGATAAGAAAAAGTATCTAATAAGGGTCGGGTTAGGTGCCTCCTTGACTAACTATACAATACCAAATATAAGCTCTAGACACATAGAGCTCCAAGTTAGTCAAGATACAATACCAAATATAAGCTCTAGACACATAGAGCTCCAAAGCAACTTGGAGCTTGGTAACAACAGCCAGATATCCTGTACTCCTACTGAAGAGATCCACTAGCACCTGTACCAGCAGCATGAAATGCAGGTCCCTCGTAAGGGACATAAGTATGAGATAATGTACTGAATATGTAAGGTAGAAAATACTGTATATGAAGCAACAACCCAAATAGAAATATGCAGTAGTGTAGGATAAGAAACCACCTTTAGTTATACTATGGGATCATGTACTTTATGTTCTTTTTATTACTTTACCTTTACTATATAATCTGTGCACAATATATAATACAAATCACCAGCTGATCAATGGTAAATCTATAATTAGATAGGCCCTGGCTAGGATTTTCCTTTAACCCCTTGGGCTACCCCCCGTGATAGGATCGACCCTGTCTAGGTGATTATTCCACCCCTTGGGTTACCACCCATCAAGAAGTAATATACTTTACTTTATCTTTCAATTACCTTTGAGATGATTCTTTTGGTGGTCGTAATATTGGAGTTGTAGGAATATAGATACAACATATGACATGTAAATAATAACAAAAGACAACACCACAATGAAAGGAGTAGGTTACACAAAAAATAAAATGCATAGGAGGTAGAATAACACATGAACTTTATTTTGTAGAATGAGTTCGTGTATCTTGGTATCCAAGTATGTATGCATATATAAAGGTGTCTATGTAGAGGAGCGTATGAACATGTGAAAGAGTTGAAACACGGTTAATAGTTGTGTCAAAGTTGGTAAGTTCCTTTATGTGCCAAGGAGGTGTAACACCCCACATCTTACAATATTAGCACTATGCAATTGAAACACGATATGGTTTGGTCAAATTAGTGCCCATTTTTAAAAGTACTCGAATCTCATGTTATAGGGGGATATGTGCATCTAATGCTTAAGAAGGTCAAGTGTATACATGTTTTGTGTCAAATTAAGGATATCACGACCTTAAATGAAGTAAGAGAATTGAGGTGCTTGTAGGACTTAAGAAGCTAGCAGGTGAGTTACCTACTTGCTTAGCATAAATTGCTAACTAAACGGAGACGATGCTTGATGTCGAATTTGTCCAAGTCCGATTATGAATAAAGTCCTTGTTAAGACTGTATCTTTGGCCCATGTTTTAGCATCACACATGGACTATATTTTCATCCCAATAAGGATATTAAAAGATCCCAAAGTCCTCACAATCTCTTTCATAATTTGGGCCAAAACTAATTAAAAGAGAGAGGAAAAATGGGCAGCCAAGGCCCAACCAATTTGAACACAATTAGGCCCAAGTGAAAGGGCCAAGCTTCTCCATCACCACTTTAATAATATAATGCTTAAACCACTCAAGAAATTCAGCCAAAATCCCTTTTAAAAAGGCTTACATATAGCACCTCTATGTCATTATTAGACTTGGAAAAGTTTCAGCTTTCACAATTTTCTCTAGACACTTTCTTAACATAGCAAAGCAGCCACAATGGAACTTCTAGGGTTCTTGGAGAATGTCTACACCTTGAAGGTAGTGGTAAGTAAGTTTACATATGTATTTAGTATGGTTTTCTTATAAAAAAAGAAGAAGTATGTGCTAGTATGTTTTTGCTGGAAAATTTGGACAACACGTGTTTAGAAAGTTGTTGCACACTTGTCTTTTGTTTTAGACACTTCTCTATGGTTTGTGGGATGTATTATGAAGATAAGTTTATGTTCTTAACACGGTTTGAGTTATAGATATTACCCTAAGGTTGCTGCCCTGATTCTGGTTTCATTTAACAAACGAGTTTTATTGTACTATTTTAAGTGTAATGTTGATTGGAACTTGTGGGCTGTTGGATGGAAGGCTATTAGCTCACATCCTTCATGACTTATTGGGTGCTTTTCTAAGAGTATTTTGGGACTATTTTTATATATAAATGTTGTTGGAACAGTTTGGTTAGAGTTGGAACAGGTTTCGGATTGTCGACGTCAAAATGGAGCGAAGGGACTTAACATTATGTTGTCCATTTGTAGGTTGTAGAATTATTATGTGTTGTGCTTTGTAGTCTCTTGTAAGACTGTTATGGCACTAAAATAGGATGCACATGATGTGTACATGCGAATGTGTATTAAAAAAGATGATTAGGGCGAAAAGGTTGAAAGAATATGCTCGTGTTTATAAATACCTTCTTGCTGCCTGTGTGTGGTTTTTTTTATGTGATTGGGCTGCCAAGATATATCTATTGGCTATTAAAGGTGGTTTTATTACCCACTATGTTGTAGATAAATATTTGGAGGAAGGGAATGTTATCTTGAGGTAGTAACTAGGTCATATAACGAGGTATGTAAGGCCACTTGATTTCGTATTAATTGGCACGAAATCTAGATTCTTCTTTGGCACATAAAGGCACTTGTCAATTCCGACACAACTATTAACCGAGTATCCACTCTTTGACATGTTCATATGCTTCCATAAATATTCACCTTCAAATCTGCATACGTGCTTGGATACCAAGTTATATGAATTCTTGTTACTAAATAAAGTTCACGAGTTGTTCCATTTAATACACATTTCATTATGTTTGTAACGTACTCTTTTCATTGTCATATTGTCTTGTATGATTATCTACATGTCACATGCTACATATACATCCCTACAGCTCCAATATTGTGACCACTAAAAGAACCATCTCAAATGTAACTGAAAGGTAAAGTATATTGTTTATTGATGGATGGTAGCCTGAGGGGTAGAAGAATCACCTAGACAAGGATGATCCTATCACAGGTAGTGGCCCGAGAGGTTAAGGAAGAACCTAGATAGAGACAATCTCGATATAGTTTTACCACTGATCAGCTAGTCATTTGTATTACATGCTGTGCACAGAATATATAATGAAGGTAAAGTAATATAAAGAACATAAAATACATGATCCCAATGTATAACTAAAGGTGGTCTCTAATCTTACACTAGTGCATGGTTTCATTTGAGTTGTTACTTCATATACAGTATTTCCTGCCTTACATATTCAGTATATTATCCAATGCTGACGTCCCTTACGGGGGACCAACATTTCATGCTGCAGGTACAGGTGCTAGTAGATCTCCCCAGTAGGAGTGCAGGACATCCACCTGTTGTTATCCAGCTCGAGGTTGCTTCAAAGCTTTATGTCTAGAGCTTATATTTTTGTATTATACAGTTAGTAAAGGTGGGGCCTATCCCGACCCTTATCAGATACTTTTCCTTATCTAGAGGCTCTGTACACTATGTAAATTAATGTGTGGTCATGTCTCGTACTGTAAACACTGTGGCCCCAAAGGCTTAGCCATATGCATTTCCTTTTGGTTTTTTTAAAGGCTTGTCAAACATTTATATCCCTCATAATATGTAGAGAAAGCACATTGATGCAGGTTTGTTCTCCCCAGCCTTATTTGCAATGGGTGCCAGTCTGCCCTAACGGGACTTTGGGCGTGACAGAAGTGTGGTCAGAGCGGGTCGTCATAGGGAGTCTACAAAGCCGTGTTTATGTAGAGTCTTGTTTATCAATGTGTTGTGCACGAAATTTATAAGAAGGAGGCTACGTGGCATTTAGAAGTTGTTACTTTCTTTTCATTGTTTAGATCGTGCCATAAAGCGAAGTGTAATAGGTGCATTATGTCTAATTTCTTAATTGTTTTGTACAGCAAGTATGCCAGAAACCAGGCAAAACAAAGGTAAAGGGAAGCGAGGAGAAGGGGTGGTTGGTATACCTAGTCAAGTAAGACAATGAAATAAGGTTCAAGAAGAGTCTCTATCATAGACATCTCCAACTACTCCAATTTCTGAAGAACTCGGAAGTAGTGAAATTCCCCAGAACCACTTATTGATGCTACCGTGCAGTATCTGAGAAATGCTCCAACTATTGACTCGTATAGTTGCTGGTCAAGGTTAAAGGCAGGAATGTCTAGTTATGTGTACAGGTGGTACGAATAGGGCAGCTGGCACAAGGATATGTGATTTTCTTAATTTGGACCCTCCATCCTTCACTGGGTCAGATCCTAATGAAGATTCCCAAGACTTTATTGATTAGATTCAACGAACATTAGATGTTATGCATGAGAGTGGTACAAAAGCTGTCGAGTTAGCGACATAGAGGATGAACGGTGTGGCTATATTCCAACTACCTGGGAGGAGTTCAAAGAGTCATTTCTTTACCATTGCTTGCCATTAGAGATCCGAGAGGCCCGCGCAGATCAGTTCTTGAATCTCTACTAAGGGAATATGAGCGTGAGGGAGTATAGCCTTCAATTTAATTCCATGGATAGGTATGCTCCTAATATAGTTGCTTCTATGGTAGATTGAGTTCATTGATATGTGGATAGATTGGATATGTATCTGCCTAGAGACAGTACCATTGCCTCCTTGGACAAAGACATGGATATAGCGAGATTGCAATCTTTTGCACAGAAATTGGAGGATCAGAGGCAAAGGAGAAGGATACAAGAGTTGGAAAGAGGGCAGGCCAAGAGGCCGACGTCTACAGGGCAGTTTACACTGCCCCAAGGTGATCTTAGGCCTAAGTTTTCTAATAGATCGCCTAGGACATCATCCTCCTACTCTGCAGCCAGTGCTCCATCACAACTTCAAGGGTCTAGAAGTAACCTATTTGGTCATTGAGGTAAGGGACAAGGTATATGGACAATAGGATATTCGGCAGGCCAACCAATGACTCCTAGGCAGCCTTGTAAATAGTGTGGAGGGAATCATCTAGGTATATGCCGTGTTGGGATGGATGTTTGTTATTGGTGTGGTGCGCCAGGGCACGTGACGAGAGATTGCCCGAGGAGACGTATGGGTGGTATGGCACAATCTACAGGGTCAATTATTGCATCATCATCATCAGTTCCTCCATTAGGTAGGGGACAAAAAGCACCTATGGGTCGTGGTAGGGGTGTTAAAGGGGCAACTAGCTCTAGCGGAGTCCAGAATCACACTTATCCTCCGGGAACTCGGCAAAATTTGAAAGCTTCACCCGATGTAGTCATAGGTACGTTGTCCATCTTTTGACATAATGTATATGCATTAATTGACCCTGGTTTTACAATATCATAAATCACACCACTAGTTGCTGGGAAGCTTAAGAGAACACCCAAATTATTGAACAAACCATTTGAAGTGTCTACACCAACCGATGAATCTATTATGGCTAGAAGGGTTTATTATGATTATGTAGTAACTGTTTTTGACCGTGACACATTAGCTAACATAATTGAGCTAGAAATGGTGGAATTTGATGTTATAATAGGTATGGATTGGTTAGCTTCTTGCTATGCCATCGTGGATTGCCGAACTAAGAGAGTGTGCTTCCACTTTCCAAATGAGGCAGTTCTTGAATGGGTAGGCAATGTTGAGGCGCCAAAGGGTAAGTTTATCTCTTATTTTAAGGCAAGAAAGATGATATTCGAGGGGTGTATATGTAATTAGTTAGAGAAAGGGATGTGGAGGCAGAATCGCCAACTCTTCAATCAGTTCCAATGGTTAATGAATTTGTTGATGTTTTCCCTGAAGAACTCCTAGGCTTAACTCCAGAACGAGAAATAGATTTTGGAATTGACTTACTTCCAAGCACTCAACCCATTTCCGTCCCTCTGTATAGGATGGCCCCAGCGGAATTGCGTGAATTAAAAGAGCTATTAAAAGAATTATCGGAGAAGGTTTTATAAGACCTAGTGTATCCCCTTGTGGTGTACCACTGTTATTTGTACGCAAAAAGGATGGAACCTTCAGAATGTGTATCGACTATCGACAGTTAAACAGGGTGACAATTAAGAATAAATACCCACTCCCTAGGATTGACGATTTATTTGATCAGTTACAGGGTGCGAAATGCTTTTCAAAAATTGATATGAGATCAGTTTATCACCAAGTGAGGGTGAAGGATAAACATATACCTAAGACTGCTTTTAGAACACGCTATGGTCACTTTGAATTTCTTGTTATCTAATTTGGGCTAACGAATGCACCAGTGGTTTTTATAGATCTGATGAATAGGGTATGCAAGCCATTCTTGGATATGTTTGTGATTGTGTTTATAGATGGAATTTTGGTACATTCAAGATCAAAATAGGACCGTGCAAATCACTTGCCACTGGCGCTACAGATTATTCGTGATCGACAGTTGTATGCCAAGTTTTCTAAATGTGAATTTTGGCTAAAATTAGTGGCATTCTTGGTCATATTGTTCTGAAGGGTTGATTCACAAAGGATAGAGGATGTGAAAGATTAACCAAGACAAACAACACCCACAGAAGTTCGAAGTTTCCTAGGTTTGGCAGGTTATTACAGGAGGTTTGTTGAAAGTTTTTCTTCTATTTCTGCACCTCTAACAAAGTTGACACATAAGGCGACCAGGTTCCAATGGAATGATGCATGTGAAAGGAGCTTCTAGGACTTGAAAAATAAGCTAACTTCTGCACCTATGTTACTACTTCCAAAAGGAACTAAGGGGTATGCAATGTATTGTGATGCTTCAGGAGCCTGCTTATGGTGTCTACTTACAACATGGTTGGGTAATTGATTATGCATCTAGACAGCTACGACCACATAAGAAAAACTATCCAACACATGATCATGAGCTAGCAGTGGTTGTATTTGCTCTGGAAATATATCACCACTATTTGTATGGGGTTCATGTTGACATATATACTGATAATAAAAGCTTGTAATATATCTTTAAGTAGAAAAACCTAAACTTAAGACAGCGGAGATGGCCAGATCCAATAAAGGATTATGACGCTGATGTACTATACAATCTAGGATCTATGCAAAGTCGTAAGGTAATCATGAATACTAGTTATCAAGATGTGGTAAGTCAAGCAGTGGCAAAGGATCTACGTCATCTAGCCAGTTTAGGAGTTTGCCTTCTTGAAACTCCAAAGGAAGGGGTTATTGGGCATAATGTTACTGAGTTTTCATTGGTAATGGAGGTAAAAGAAAAGCAACTCGAGGATCCTGTTCTATGATATCTTAAAGAAAATGTGAGTTAGGGTACGATAAAGGGCTTTGACCTTGCACAAAATAGAGTACTTGACTGCCAAAATAGATTATGTGTGCCTGATATTAATAGATTAAGAAAGAGGATAATGGAAGAAGCCCATCATTCTCGATATTCCATCCAACCAGGATCAACTAAGATGTACCATAATGTGAAGGAAATGTTTTGGTGGGGAGGCATGTAAAAAGATCTTGCAGAATTAGCAGCTCAATGTCCAAATTGCCAACAGGTGAAAGTAAAACACCAAAAGCCAGGAGGTTATATGCAATGCATAGATATGATCAATATGGATTTTGTTACAAGTTTGCCTTACTCATTTCAGAAGTTTGACTCCATATAGGTAATAGTTGATAGTCTGATAAAGTCAGCACACTTCTCGCCAGTCAGAAGTGATTATACAGCTGAAGAATATGCCAATCTATACCTCAAAGAAATAGTCAGGCTACACGAAAGTCCCAATATCGATTATATCAGACCAAGGAGCTCAATTCACTACAAAGTTTTGGAAGTCCTTCCAAAGGAGTTTAGGGACACAAGTGAATTTGAGTACAACATTCCACCCTCAGACAGATGGTCAAGTAGAACTCACCATTCAAATACTTGAAGATATGTTGCGAGCTTGTGCATTGGACTTTAAAGGTAGTTGGGTGGACCATTTTCAACTTATTGAGTTTTCCTATAACAATTACTACCACGCGTGTATCAAGATAGCACCTTATGAAGCTTTGTATGAAAGAAAGTGTAGGTCGCCAATTGGATGGTTTGAAGTGGGTGAAACCACCCTGCTTGGGCTAGATTTTGTACAAAAAGCCATGGAGAAAGTTAAGGTAATACAGTAGCAACTAGAAACATCCCAAAGTTGTAATAAATCATATGCAGATTCTAGAAGGCGAGGACTGGAATTCTCAGTAGGGGAATGGGTATTTTTAAAGGTATCTCCAATGAAAGGGGTTATCAGATTTGGTAAAAAAGGAAAATTGAGCCCACGTTACATAGGACCATATAAAATTGTTAAGAGGTTCAGGCAGGTTGCATATGAACTAGATCTACCCTAAGAGCTTTCAATGGTTCATCCAGTTTTTCATGTACCAATGCTTCGAAAATGCATAGGTGACCCATCCTGTATCACTCCTATTGAGGATATGTAGGTTAAAAAAGATCTCACTTATGAAGAGGTACCAGTTGCTATTCCAGATCGTCAAGTTAAGAAACTAAGGAATTAAGAAATAACTTCAGTGAAAGTACTTTGGAGAAACCAGCAAGCAGAAGAAATAACATGGGAGGCCAAGGACCCGATGAAATCAAAATACCCATACTTATTTGAAGCTAAAGAGGAAGTCCAACATGCAGAATTGGGACACTAGTAGGTACATGTGATTGAATACTCGGTGTGTTGTCAAATGTTTGTATAAGTAAAGATTTAAACTTGGTTAAGCTATCCAATTGTGCTAACATACGACGATGAATGTTCCTAAGGGGGGAGGATGTAACATCCCACATCTTAAAATATTAGTACTATGCAAATGAAACATGATATGGTTGGGTCAAATTAGCGCCCATTTCTAAAAGTACTCGAATCTGGTATTATAGGGGGATATTTGCGTCTAACGCTTAAGAGGGTCGAGTGTATACATGTTTTACGTCAAACTAAGGAGATCACAACCTTAAACAAAGTAATAAAGTTGAGGTGATTGTAGGACTTAAGAAGCTAGCAGGTGAGTCACCTACTTCCTTAGCTTAAATTGCTAGCTAAACAGAGACAAGGCCCAAAGTCGAATTTGTCCAAGTCCGATTATGAATAAAGTCCCTCTTAAGAGTGTAACTTTGGTCCATGTTTTACCATCACATATGGACTATATTTTCAGCCTAAGAATGATATTAAAAGAGCCCAGAGACATCACAATTTTCTTGATAATTTGGGCCAAAACTAATTAAGAGAAAGAGGGAAAATGGGCAGCCAAGGCCCGACCAATTTGAACCCAATTAGGCTCAAGTGAATGGGCCAAGATATTGCATCACAACCATAATAATATAATTCTTAAAC
>JAABOM020038067.1:0-16774 GCA_011800125.2 Solanum clarkiae
GACGCACTCCTCCTGCATTTGATCCTCCTATAGGTCTCACTGAGGTTCCTCCAAATCTTCCTGCGGCATTTGAACCTATATATAGGAGTCATTGGTTTGAGCAAAAACGAAATATCTTCTGAGAAATTTCAGAGTCATTCAACTTCTTCACCAGCCTTGTCTAAGGCTATTAACTCAACTTTCATTGTAGATCGACCTATCCATATTTGTTTAGATGATTTTCACGATAGTGATCCTCCACTAATAGTAAAAACTTATCCACTTGTGGACTTAGTTTCAATTGACACAATAATCCAGTTTACATTAGTAAATCCTTCAAAAAGTGTTGGATACTTGTTGTAATGCAAAGCAAAGTTTTGTGTAACACCTCGTAAAATTATCGAAACGCCTCTAAGACGTAATCGTGTGCATAATGCGTCTTTCAAAGCTCCTATGAGAAATTCGAGATTGGATTTGCGATCAGCGCGAAAAACTGAATGGGAAAATGGCCTCGATCTGATTTTAGAGTAACCGGGTCAAAAAATAATTTTCGCTAATTAATTTCAAAATAGTGTCGATACGCGCCCAAGGCGCAACGCGCCTGGGATGCAGACCTACACTTATATTTTTTAAGTTTTTAACGGAAATTGGAAGAAATCGATCAGAAAGAAATTTACGAAAAATTACACATAAATCTCTTTCATGTGTATTTCATAGCAAAACAAGGCGCGTCGCGCCTTGGGATGCGGACCTACACTTATATTTTTTTAATTTTTAATAAAAATTGGAGAAAATCGATCAGAAAGCAATTTCGAAAAATTACATATAAATCGCTTTCATGTGTATTTCATAGCAAAACCATTTTTTCAATCCGTTTTGAGTTTTCAGTCAGAAAATAAACTAGTGCATGCCCAGTCGCGGACTGGGCATTTCGAAGTTGAAATTTTTCTTTTAATTTGAGGGGCATTTTGATCAATTCTCAACCCTTCCTAAACTCGAATCATGATCAAATTAAGTCGTTTTGAAGCATAAATAGGTCTTAAATCATATTCTAAGTCATTTTCTAAATAATTGAAAGATTAGGGCTTGAGAGATGAGATGAGAGAAGCCTGATTGGGGGAAATTCAAAGAGGATTCTTGAAGGTTGACCATTAAAGCTTCATCCTAGGTATGTAAGGCTAAATTAAAAACATAGGATTGTTCTCCCATGCATCCCATAGATGGTCTTAGATGAGAACTGAAAGTTTCTTGAGTCTATACACTTGTTTTCTTGAAGTATTATCTTGAATTGATTCTTGATTTAAGTTTCTACAATATTAATAAGTTTTCTGTGTATAATCTTCTTGAAGTTGAGTAATTCTTTAGATATATGTTTATGTTTTCATTCACATGAACCCTACTTGAAGACTAAGATTTGATAGTCATATGAAACATGTTAAATACTGATGATTTCTTGTAGCATATGTTCTTGAGTTTTCATGAATATGACTTTTGAGCATGAACAGTAATTTGAGAGAGAGTTTTGATAGTATATAGAGATTATTTTGAAACATTATTATTATCTTTTATTTGAAAACAATTGATATTCTAATGAGTTTAATAGTATTGAGCATTGAGTCTAAATTATATTTTGAGAACATAATAATGCCAATGTAAATATACTTTTCATAATAGTTTCATTGATAGATAATGGAGATAGATGACATGAGTTTAAGGAAGATAGATTTGATAGATAATAGTGCATGTTTTAGTCTTGGGAGCATTATTGAACACCGAGTTGGGTGAGAAGTGTCACCCCAAAATTGCGTGTGCTAGTGTAGGATAGTCGTGCAACACATTCTGGCGACTTTTGTCCCAATAGTTGGACAATTCTCATTAGATCCAAGTAAGAGAGAGATAGACAGACTACGTCCTTTACCGTGGCAAGTTTAGGATGGGTATGGAAATGATGCCTATTCATTGTGCCCCACCTAACTTAAAGGTAGTGCGACAGGGAAGATGTCGATTAAGAGAAACTCCCAAGCAACATTGATAGAGTATGAAGTTTCTAACAGAATTATTCTTTCTTTTCAAATGTATATTCAAAAGATCATGATTTGCTTTAAACTTGCATATTTTACTGAATTGAGATGAGTTGAGTCTTTTGAGTTGGATTGATGTTATTTCCATACTATTCTACTTGTTTTGGTTTCATTCAGCTATTTTACATACCAATACATTTCACATACTAATGTCCCCCTCTGAGACTGCATTGTTTCATGATATAGATATACGGGATCGAGATCATCAGCAGATGCTTCGTTGAGGATCATTGGATGTTCAGTGGATTGGTGAGCCTCCCTTACTTTGGAGGAATCCTATATTATTTTCATCTTGCCTTAGAGTTAGTTATTGATTAGCTTTTATTTTGATTAAGGTAGTCATGGGTCTGTTATTAGCACCACCTAATAGTAATATAGGCTTCATAGGCTAAAGTCAAATTATAGATACATAAAACTATGAGTTGGTTTCTTTTCTACTAACTTTTATTTTAATATTCTTTCTGAGATCTGAGGAGATGAGTCCATTTACTTTCTTTTATTCTTCCGCTGATTAGTAGAATGTATGAATGAATGGATGTGATGAGGCCAAGTGGTTTGTTGGGGACTAGCAATAGTCTATGAGTGTCGGTTACGTCTAGGGTACCCTCTTAGGGCGTGACAAACTTGGTATCAGAGCACAGGGTTCAAGATCCCTAGGGAGTCTATAAAACCACTTCTAGTAGAGTCCTTATTATTGGTGTGAAGCGTGCCACATCCATAATAGAGAGGCTATAGGACATTAGGAAAAGTTTCCTTTCTTTCAGAATTTGAATCGTGCGATAGAGCTATTTTCTAAGAAATCTGCGATGATTCGTGCATCACTTTAAAACTTTTGATGATGCCTCATCCATAAGGCGATAGAGATAATAATTATCAAACTCTTACAGATGATATCCTCTGCACTAAAGAAATTAGAATGGTAGAAAGACTGCACTAGGCTTGAGAGAAGCTGACTAGTGTGTGAAATTGATTGACTCGAAAAAGTGACCTATTTCTCATATGAATCGTGCATTTGAGTTAGCTCTATATGTACCCAGACCCTCTTTTTCAAAACTTACTTTCGATGTGACCCATGAGAGAGGAACTTACATCTCTAAAGAGTTTAATGTTACCATCTAAGAGTGAGATGTGGGGTCTTATCAACCCTAAGTAGAACTGAATCATCACAGAGTTAGAAGGATGATGATGGAAAGAAAGTAACGATATAACAAGAGTGATAGATGACTAAGGCTTGTAGTTAGAGTTAGGTATCTACTAGGTGTATGATGGGGTGATGAGTCGATTGCCATAAGTATTTGACGAAAGGGCACTGAGTACCCTATGATTGTTAGGATGAGGTATAGAGAGAGAGTTAGTGTTAGAATGTGTTAGAACGCGCCCAAACTAGAAGGAAGTGTATGTTGATGTGTTTTAGTATTTGTTCTATTGACGGTGAAGTGTGGATCTTGAATAAGGGGAATGAGTGTTTTATGGTGATAGACCTAACTTAGGCTTATGATTGTGAGTAAGAGTTCATATGACTCATCAAGTTATGAGCTTAGTCAGATAAGGAGATATGAATGAATAAGTGAGAGTTAAGGCATTGTGGGGAAGGGATGTGTTGATTGAATACTCGCTAAGGGATTTTAGTGGGATTATGTTCCCTAATTATTTATCTAGTAGTTGTAAGTTAGTGTTAAAGAGGTGTGTGATAGATTCGCATGTTAGTACTAGAACCTAAGCTTGAATTTTGAGGAGTAGTGTGAAAGAGGAGATAGTATCGTGAGAATGATAGTCTTAATTGGAGATGTTAATTTGTAAGGAAAGTGATGCTATGGGTAGGGTACAAGTGCCCCTTAGGTGAGATTAGTGAAACGAGGATAGCTCAATAGATAAGAAGAGACTTGAGATGTGTATCTATGATTGTATAAAGATGTGTGAAGATTTAAGTCATGACTGCTATAAGAATCTAGACAATATCTTTGAATTTAATGTGAAACGAGTCAAGGTAGGCATTTTGTGTCATCCCAAGCAACTAAGTCGATTGAAGTTTATGGATAGATGATAAGAATTTTTCCATTATAGTCTGTCTTATACAGATGGGTTTATGAGAAGAGAGAAGTTGAGTGTTAGCAGACAAAAGAAGAGGTTAGATTGCAAAAGACATGGGAAGTGGTTAGGCACACCATAAGAATAGCAAATATAGAGAGTTCCCATAGACACAAGAAAGGAGTTAAGAGTGATTATTTAAAAAGGGTCTAAGCGGCTAGTTATATATATATATATATATATATATATATATACGACTATAGCCTAACAGAAGGGTTTAACATATTCTTATGGATAGTGATTTCGTGACCAAATGGAGGTATATGCTTACAGCCTAGTAGGGGAAATTGATTTCCAAATTTGGAGAGAGGACCTTGAGAGCTAAGGGGGAGATGACGAAGCGGTAGGCCGAAGTAGACCTTGAGTTTGATAGAGATAGGCTAATCGAGATGAGACATCAGTTCTTGTCATACCATGTGTTCCTTATTCTTCCATTGAGGTGATATACTCTTCACATTTGGTATGCGACTACCATGTCTGCGGCCTAGTCCTGTATACTACTTATTGATTATTATTCGAGTTGGGAGGTTGAAAAGCGATGAAGTCATTCATTTATTTTGATCTTACCCCATTGATCTGAGTGCTTTCACTCCTATGTTAAATGAGACATAACCTGAGTTTTATACTACGTATAGTTCTATGAACTCAGAATGAGCCTTGATAGACGAGAGAAATTGTGATCATTCTAATGATCTTTTGTTCCAAGGTCTTTGAGTAATCCAGCTTTCCAGTCTTGATAGAAGTATTGATGATAGTAGATGAGTTACGGGTGATGGGAGAGAATGAGTGCTTCTGAATTATAATAAGGGAGTTGAGTTCCTATCCTTGAGTTGATATTCCTTTTGAGCCTCTGCGTACTTGAGTATGCAAGTCCTTGATAGTATTCATGCCTAATAATGATGTTGGAGATAAAGTTTAAACTCTAGATATTATGTTCTAGGTCTATTCTTGAGAATATGTATTAAAGTATCTAATTATTTGAGTTCTTGATGGTATTCGTGCTTATTTTGCATGAGAGGTAGTAGTTTGAGGGTTCGCCAAAGGGGAAGATAATGAGTTCCTCCAGGTCCAAAATATGATGTTGATAGTAGTAGACTGAGAGTGGGGGTAGATAAGGAGTTAATGTAGCATTATTGTGATAGTAGTGTTACACTTCTATTGTGTAAGGATAAAGATAGGGGATAGGGGGAGAAGTGAGACCCCATGACGTGCAATATATAGGTAAGAGTATGTGGATGTGACTTTGAGTGAGAGTTCATTAAATAGTGGAGGTAGAAGTGTTAAGTAGGCTTGAAGATTCTAAGATGTAGTGGTTGGAGTGATAGGCTTGAATGCAGTTGTTATTATGTAAGTATTGATGATAGGCTATTGAAGACTTCATGATGAGGAATCCTAGTAAGGATATGGGGGTAGTGAAAAGGGCTAGGGATCTTTGAATGAAAGCCCCCGTGGAAGTTTAGAGTTGAGTATTGAGGATTAGTCTTGTAAGAATATGATCATCCCGTATGAATAACACCTTGAGGCTTAGAAATAAGTTTGAATGGAAGAGGAGGAGGTGGATAGATGAAAATTTGAGTAAGAGCTATAAGCTTAAGTTGAGGGAGTAGAGTGCTATAAGAGAGAGTACAATTGAGATGAGGTGCTAAGCTTGAGAGTTGTGCATAGAGTCTTATGCATCGATGGTCCCATTCTCCATTAGAGTTGATGGTTTATTTTCTGAGTTCGAAGTGTTGATTAGCGAGGTGTTCAAATGATTCGAATTGATTGGGTCTCGATGTTTCCGTCCGTGCTTGATGGTGAAAATTCTAAAAGAGTATCTCTACTCTTGATCTGAATCAATTTGTCTATTCTGAGTGACTGCCCAGATTGATTGATTGAGCATTGAAATGAGTCTTGATTGTTATTCACACCTGACGATACGAATGATGAATGAAATTTCCTTACCTTTAACTAAATTGATTGTCTTTTCTTCAGTCGATTGTCCACTCTTGAGCCGAATAGAGTTGATTGTTAATGCAGATAGGATCGAAAGATTGATTAATAAATGTAAATGTTAAGATGAATCTTGAGTCTATTCCTTCCTTGATATCTACCTTTACTCATCATTCGAGTACGAATGATTCCAAGGGGGATAATGTAACACCCCATAAAATTACTGAAATGCCCTTAAAACATAATTGTGTGCATAATGCATTTTCCAAAGCTTCGATGGAAAATCCGAGACCGGATTTCCGATCAACGTAAAAAATTAAGTGGAAAAATAGTCAACCCAATTTTATAGCAAATGAATCAAAAAATAATTTTTGCTAATTAATTCTGAAACAATGTCGGTGTGCGCCCGAGGCACGATGCACATGGGACGCGGAGCTACACTTATATATTTTTTTAATTTTTTGACGGGAATTGAAAGAAATTGATCAGAAAGTGATTTATGAAAAATTATACATAAATCACATTCATGAAATGCGTTTTATATGTATTTTATAGTAAAATAGTTTTTTCACCCGTTTTGAGATTTTAGTCAGAAAATAAACTAGTGCGCGCACAGTCCGCATTGCGGATTGGGTATTTCGAAGTTGAAATTTTTTTCTTTTAATTTGAGGGGCATCTCGGTCAATTCTCAACCCCTTCTAAACTCAAATTACAATCAAATTAAGTCATTTTGAAGCATAAATAGGGTCTTAAACCTTACTCTAAGTCCTTTTCTAAACAATTGAAAGATTAGGGCTTGAGAGATAAGATGGGAGAAGCTTGATTGGGGAACATTCAAAGAGGATTCTTGAAGATTGACCATTAAAGCTTCATCCTAGGTCTGTAAGGCTAAACTAAAAGCATGAGATTATTCTCCAATGTGTCCCATAGATGGTCTTAGATGAGAATTGAAAGTTTCTTGAGTCTATACACTTATTTTCTTGAAGGATTACCTTGAATTGATTCTTGATTTAAGTTTCTACAATATTAATGAGATTCCTATATATGATCTTCTTGAAGTTGAGTAATTCTTTGGATATATGTTCATGTTTTCATTCACATGAACCCTACTTGAAGACTATGGTTGTTTTTATGCTTTATTTTGAAAACTAAGATTTGATAGTCATATGAAACATGTTAAATATCGATGATTTCTTATAGCATATGTTCTTGAGTTTTCATGAATATGACTTTTGAGCATGAACAATAATTTGAGAGAGAGTTTTGAGAGTATACAAAGATTATTTGAAACATGAGTATTATCTTTTATTTGAAAACAATTGATATTCTAATAAGTTTAATGGGATTTAGCATTGAGTCTAAATTATATTTTGAAAACATAATAATGCCAATGTAAATATACTTTTCATAATAGTTTCATTGATAGATGATGGAGATAGATGACATGAGTTTAAAGAAGATAGATTTGAAAGATAATGGTGCATGTTTTAGTCTTGGGAGCATTATTGAACACTGAGTTGGGTGAGGAGTGTCATCCCAAAACTACGTGTGCCAACATAGGATAGCCGTGCAGCACTTCTGGTGACTCTTGTTCCAAGAGTTGTCTCATTGGATACGAGTAAGAGAGAGATAGACAGACTACGTCCTTTACTGTGGAAAGTTTAGGACGGGCATGACAATGATGCCTATTCGTTGTACCCCACCTAACTCAAAGGTGGACCGACAGGACAGATGTTGGTTAAGAGAAACTCCCAAGAAACATTGATAGAGTATGAGGTTTCTAATAGAATCATTCTTACTTTTCAATTGTATATTCGAAAAACATGATTTGCTTTAGACTTGCATATTTTACTGAATTGAGATGAGTTAAGTCTTTTGAGTTGAGTTGATGTTATTTCCATACTATTCTACCTGTTTTGTTTTCATTTAGTTATTTTATATACCAGTACATTCCACGTACTGATGTCCTCCTCTGGTACTACATCATTTCATGATGTAGATATAGAGATAAAGATCATCAGCATATATTTCGTTGAGGATCATTGGACGTTCAACGGATTGGGGAGCCTCCCATACTTTGGAGGATCCTATATTATTTTCATCTTACTTTAGAGTTAGTTATTGATTAGCTTTTATTTTGATTGTGGTAGCGATGAGTCTGTCATTGGCACCACCTAATAGTGATAGAGGCTTCATAGACTAGAGTCAGATTGTTGATGGATAAAACTATGAGCTGGTTTCTTTTCTACTAGCCTTTATTTTAATATTCTTTCTGAGATTTGAGGAGATGAGCTCGTTTATTTCTTTTTATTCTTCCGCTGATTTGTAGAATGTATGAATGAATGGATGTGATAAGGCCAAGTGGTTCGCTTGGGGACTAGCATAGTCTCTGAGTATCGGTTACGTTTAGGGTACCTTCTTGAGGCGTGATATTTTGAGTGTGATTTAGATACCTCAAAACTCATTTCATTGCCAAGCAATGATTTTGATCAGAATAACTTTTGTACCGACTTAATTTACTTAGAGCACAAGCTATGTCTAGTCATGTACAATTCATGATGTACATCAAACTTCCTAAAACTCTAGCATAATCCAATTGAGACTAACTTTCACCTTTATTCTCAGCAAGATCAAGGTTCAGATCAATTGGGAATATTGCACTTTTGTAGTTTAAGTACTTGAATTTTTCTTCTACCATTTTGATATAATGAGACTGACACAATGCTAGACCTAGAGGAGTTTTGTGAATCTTAATTCCTAATATCAAGTCAGCAACTCCTAGGTCTTTCATATCAAACTTACTAGCAAATATATGCTTAGTAGCATTTATGATAGCAATATCGTTTCTCATTATTAACATGTCATCCATATATAAGTAAATAATGACAATTTTATTTGGAGTGTTCTTAATGTATATATATTTGTCAAATTCATTAATTTTGAAACCATTTGACAGCCTTGTATGATCAAATTTTTTATGCCATTGTTTGGATGCTTATTTTAGTCTATATAATGACTTAACACGTTTGCACACCTTCTTTTTATTTCTAGGAACTATGAACCCTGCTGGTTGTTTCATATAGATTTCTTCCTCCAAATCTCCATTTAAGAAAGCTGTTTTGATATTCATTTGATAAATTTCTAGACCATACACTACAACTAAGGCTATTAACATTCGAATTTTGACGTGATTTTAGTTACTGATGAGTATGTACCAAAATAGTCAAAATCTTCATGTTGTCTAAGCCCTTTAATAATGAGCCTTGATTTATATTTATCAATAGTTCCATCAACTTTATTTTCCTTTTAAAAATTCCTTTAGCCTTAAGAGTTTATTTTCAGAAAGAAGATCAACTAATTCCCACGTGTGATTATTCATTATGAATTCAATCTCACTATTGACAACCTTTTTTCAATATTATCCTTTTGAAGAAGTCATAGCTTCTCTAAAGGTTCGAGACTTATTTTCTAACAAAAATTCTACAAAATCTAATTCAAAGGAAGTAGAGGTCATTTGACATATACTATGCCTTAAATTTTCCTCATTATTATCACTCTCCTTTGTTTCTTATCAAGGTCATTTAGTTCCTTGATTAGATGATTCATATTCTTTCTTATAAGAGTATATTGTTTTAAGGAATTTAGAATTATCTAATTTAATTACTGCAGTAGTATGAATGTCAAAATTTTCTAATATATGCAACATAAATCGATATGCTTTACTATTCATAGTATATCTTATGAACACACAATCAGTCGTCTTTGGTCCTATTTTTATCCTTTTAGGTTTAGAAATTTGGACCTTAGTTGAACACTCCCACACTTCCAAGTATCCAAGGTTAGGCTTTCTCCCTTTTTATTTTTCATATGGAATAGGTTGTATTTTATTATGGGCAACTCGATTGAGTATTCAATTAGCTATAAGGATAGCTTCCCCCCATAAATTTAGAGGTAAATCAGAACTAATTAACATGGCATTCATCATTTCCTTAAGTGTTCTATTTCTTTTATTTAAAAAAGTGTTCTATTTTTCTTTTCCTCAATTCCATTGGATTGTGGTGAGTAAGGGGTTGTTGTTTGATGAATAATATCATATTTCAAATATATATTCTCAAACGGAGATTCATATTCACCACCTCACTCCTTATTATTTTAATTATTTTGTTCAGTTGTATTTCAACTTCACTTTTGTATTGTTTGAATGCTTCAATTGTCTCATCTTTACTACTAAGTAAATAAACATAGCAGTATGACGTACAATCATCAATAAATGTTATGAAATAGTTCTTTCCACTATGAGATGGTATTAACTTCATGTCACAAACATCTGTGTGAATTAAGTCCAAGGGATTTGAATTCTTTTCAACTGACTTATAAGAATATTTAACATACTTAGATTCAACACAGACTTAACACTTTGACTATTTATTTTCAAACTTTGACAATAGATTCAAATTACTCATTCTCACAAGTTTTTATAATTGATATGTCCTAAACATGAATGCTATAAATCATTATACGCAAGTAATCAAGAAGAAGTCAGATTTTTATTAATTTAGACAACAATTACATTCAGTTTTAAAAGGCCCTCACTAAGGTATCTTTTTCCTACATATATCTCATTTTTGCTAGTTCCAACTTTACATGAAATAAGAACACATTTAAAATTATTTTTGACCAAGAAACCAACGGAAACTAAGTTCTTCCTCATTTTTGGAACATGAAAAACTCTGTTTAGAGTCACCATCTTACCTAATGTCATCTTTAAATGCACTTTGTCATAGCCTTCAACTTTTGTTGTAAAAGAATTTTTCATATAGATAGTCTCATCGCGTACATCGGGAACATATGTTACAAAGGCTTCTTTAATTGCACAAATATGTGAAGTGACTTTAGAACCAAACCACCACTCCTTAGGATTTCCTACTAAGATTCATTGAGTCAACATGACACATAGGTTCTTCGTCATTCTTTAAATCATATTTGCTTGATTCTTTTTCTTCTACTTCTTTGAAGAGTGATGATCAATAACTGTATGTCCAATCTTCCCACAGTTATGACAATTGCCTTTAAACCTCTTTTTAGGTGGGTTTTCTTTTGATCCAGACGACTTCTTTCTCTTTTTGACATTTGGCCCTTCTTCAACAATATTTCTCCCTAGTATTGTTGATTTGTTTGTGACCTCTTTTCTACCACTTTGTTGTCCTCTTCAATTTTCAAGCGTATAATGAGATTTTCAATAGTCATCTCCTTGCATTTATACTTTAAGCAGTTCTTGAAGTCCTTCCAAAGTAGGATAACTTCTCAATGATGGCTGCCACTTGAAAAACATCATTTACAATCAATCCTACATTGAAGATTGTGTGAGTATTAAGAACAAATTTAATATGTTTAAATCAGGTGTTATATATTATATCTTCTTCAAGGAAATCATAAATTATAACCTGCAACTCCTGAATTTGGATAACATCAGTCTTTCTTTCTACCATCTTGTAGTCCAGAAATTTTTCCATAATAAAATTTTTCATTCTGGCATCTTCAGTTTTGTACTTTTATTCC
Source organism: Solanum clarkiae (assembly GCA_011800125.2). Classification (NCBI taxonomy): domain Eukaryota; kingdom Viridiplantae; phylum Streptophyta; class Magnoliopsida; order Solanales; family Solanaceae; genus Solanum; species Solanum clarkiae. The sequence goes on from JAABOM020038067.1 coordinate 11,640, forward strand.
AAAGCATCCCAGAGTTCCTTGGAGGTCTTCATGTTACTGTACATATTATACAAATCATCTTGCAAGCCATTCAGAATATAGTTCCTACATAGAAATCTGAGTGCTTCCAAGCTTCACTCACTAAGATTCATTTATCATCCGAAGTTCCTTCAGAAGATATCTTCTTTGAAATTGACATTGGTAATTTTACAGATTTTTCAGCCAATGATAGCAGGTACAACATTTGAACGATTTGCAGAAGATGTTGCTGCAACATTCATCATTCTAGCTTGACTTCACTCAGATTAGATATTATTTCTGTTAGAACTAGATAGATAATTTAATGTATAAAATACTAATCAATAAGACTGAATCTGTATATTGCTTATTTCTGTCACAAACAGATAAAAATACTCAAATCTCAAAAGACATGGAAAATTCAAAAAGTAAGAATATAGAGGAAAAAACTATTATTAAATTCCTTAAGCTTGTTTTCCCTTCTGTATTCAAAACAGTAACAGTAATAGTAAAGAAAGAAACGAAATTATATAAAACTATCTATGTCCATAGAATTCACTGTCTGTCATTAAAATATTTAATCCCCTCACTGTATCCAAGGCTGTAGATTATTTTCTCTTAGAATAAAATAGATAACCTATTACAAAAGTAGTGGTATCTCAAACTCTTGTAATTTCAACAAACTCAAAGAACCATCAATGGACTTGCACGCACACTAAAATCTTATTTGTAAGAAAATGTATGCAGAAGAAGAGAAAATTCAATGTCTGAAAATTGCTGTGATGTGCTGTCAAAAAACAACACATTTAATTTCTAAAACTTAGGATTTTGTGTGTTCTCAATGCGACTTTTATGATTTTATGTGCTTTTGCGTTCGTTTTCACAAGAAAAGTAGGTTGGCACAATTTTGGGGAAAGTTGCAGGTTTGAGTCGTATCTCAGTTTACAAGTCTTAGAGGTAGTCTCGTAGAGGATTCCAGTGTTGGAGAAAAACTGAGGTTTAGCCACACAAGACCTAGTTACGAGTCATAGTTTCATCTACGGGTCATAAAGGGATATCTCGTAGTGATTTCCAATGTTGATCAGACTTGGATCAAGTGATGCAAATATGGACTATGAGAAGTAAATATGAGTCGTAGACCAGACTACGACTCGTGATAATGTTTCGTACTAGTGAGGTCCAAGATGCAGGAGGCTTCCCATGAAAGCCCGATTATGACTCGTAACCCGAGTTACGATTCATAATTGTGACTCGTATCAGGCGCCGACCAGTTTTTCTTATTAATTTAGGGACTTACTTGTAAATACTATAAATAAAAAAATACTAGGTCATTTATAGTAGTTTTTGAAGATTTTCAATAGAGAGTAGATAGAGATACATAGAGAGTACGAAATTTTAGAGTATTTTTCAGGGTTTACCATTGGAGATTACATTTTTTAGAAGAGATTCACTTGTGGATTAAATTCAACTTTCAATCTTGTGAATATCAATACATATTGGTCTTTCTTGTTTATCAATATTCTTGGATAAGTGATTAACTATGTCTTCTCTATTCATTGTTTCATTATTTGCCCTAGATATGTGTAGCTAAATCCACAACTTAGGGTTGTGGGAACCATGAGAATCTAACCTAGAAAACCTGGATTATTTGCAATTTTTAGAATGAGTATTTGCATGTATTAATCATTTCTCTTCGTTTTGAATGTTTTCTAGTAGTGACCAACATTAGAACTTGCCTAGTGCTACCTTCCCGATCTAGGTGGTAATGAATAGGAAAAGAGAATTATTAATAGAATTCGATGATGTGTTCTCATCTAATCAACCGAACTCAACCAAAAGGAAGGTTGACTAGGACTATGGGTAATGGTTAGTTGAGCAAATCATAGAGATAGGCCAAGTCCCATTGTGAAATTTGACTTTTACCTTTGATCAAAAGTTGAAAAAACATAAATTACCGTCCTACATGTAATATTCTAGTTGAGAATTGTAAAATCCAGGGAAGTTGAGTTAGTGAATCATAGGGAACACAATATCTCAAGTTGCTCTCCATTATTGTTTGTCTTCCAATTTTAGTTAGTTTTCCAATTTTAGTTAGTTTAGTTTAATTTTCTATCGATCATTGCAACCCCGTACCCGTTTTTAGAGAATTAAGTGAGTTGATGCTTGAATTGATTATTGGTGAACCAAGTTGCAAAAGTCTTGTATTCTCTGTGGGATTCGACCCTAACCTTGGTTAGGTTTATTACTTTGACGATCATTTTTACTTTAAAAAGAGGTATATCTTAAACGTGATTAAAGAAAAATGGCGTCGTTTTCAGGGAATAAGGCGATACTTTAATTTGGATTCACTAGTAGTATAATTCAAGTGTTAATTTCTTAATTCTCTTGTATTTTACTTTTACTTTGGTTTTTGTTTGTTTAGTTTATTTGCAGGGTATACTAGGTGTTGTATGCCCAATACTAGAAGTCAAGGAATTCCCTTAGCTCCAATTGATTTAGAGATCCAACGGGTTACAAAAAGAATGCCTCAAGCGAATGCCAATATCGCGGTTAATTAAGCTATGAATTGGAATGATGATGTTGAGGATAAGGAGGAAAATCCACAACCATTGGAGAATAGGACACAACCTAGGGACTTAAACTAGAATGCTTATGGATAGAATTAATATAGATTGAATCCCATGACTATGGACGTAATGGGAGCTATAGTGTTGCCACCATTATCGGCCGACAGTAAGTTCACGATTTCAAGTAGATTGCTCCAAATGCTTCAAAATCATAGTTTGTTTGCGGGTCTACCTTCCGAGGATCCTCATAGCCATCTGCACAATGAAGCTTTTGTGTGCAAGAGTGTGATGGGGACGCAAAATCTTTCCATGAATATTGTTGAGTTGTGTGTGTTCCCTCTATCTCTTACTGATAATGCAGCGGTATGGCTATTGGAACTCTCATAATGCTCAATCACCAGTTGGGCAGATTTACAGAAGGCCTTTTTGGAAAGGTACTTCCCGAGATCAAAAAACCTCAAATTAAAAGATCAAATCAACAATTTTAAGTAATTGTTGAGTGATTCAATCAGTATAACATGGGAGAGTTCATAAAGTGTTTGAGAAGCGCCCCAGACCATAAAATTATTAACAATGCCTTGGTAGAGATTTTCTATCGTGCCCTCGATGAAAATAGTCGAGCTTGTGCCGATACTATGATTGGGGCATGTTCTTGGATCAACTGTTCACAAGGATCGCCGAGAGAATTGCGCAAGTGGTCAAAACTAACCAAGCATGGGGGCAAAGAGACAGAGTTTCTACAAGGAGCTCATGTGCGGTAAATGTTAGTTAGGAGTAAGCTAAGATCAACAAGGAGATCATGTAACAACTTGCTCAACTTTGCACGAGTATGGATCTAGTAGTTAAGAAAAATCAAGAAAGAGTGCATATGGTAGTCCACCAACCTCCTAGAGCGTCCATGTATGAAGAACATTATTATGATGAGGATACTTGTTTTGTTAGTGATCAAGTAATGAGTTTTTGGAGCAGTTCCCAAGGGTCCAATTCGGACTATTGGTGGCAAGATTCCAAAAAACAAGGTCGGAACTATAATCTAGAAGGTGCTTATAGAGATAATCGTGGTGGTTATTTTGAAAGAAATTGGGGTTCTAGAATCCAAGTGGGGTATAAGAGATGGTTTTCTGAATGGTCCGTATGTGCCACCCCACAATCGCGATGGTAGAACTAGAAATTCAAGGATTTAAGAGATGTTTGACCGATTGATAAAAAGGCCGAAACACACGATGAGAATTTAAAGAGAATGAAGTATGATATCTCTAGCATACATCAAAAGATAAAGTCTTATTCAGTGGCCATCAAGTAACTTGAGCACCAATTCGTCCAAGTATCTATTCAATTGAATCAACGCTAAAAAGGTACATTGCTAAGAAATACGGTGCAAAATCCAAAGATTGAGGGGCATTGCATGGGAATCACGACTAGAGGACGTAAGAGTACCTTTGACCCTCCTATACTGATTGAGGTAGAAAATGTAGATGAGAGAGTTGTCAAGAGAGAAGATTGTGTAAAGAATGGGGTAGATGAAGTGGTTGAAGAGCCAAAGAAGTATAAGATATCCCAAGGCCTCCTCCTCCTTTCCCTCAAAGACTCAAGAAGAGGGAGGAGGAAAGCCAGCTCAAACACTTCCTCTCAATGTTTAAGTAATTATCGATCAATATCCCTTTGATTGAAGCTATAGAGAAGATGTCAGGTTATGCAAGGTATATGAAAGTCTTCGTTACAGAGAATCAGACTATGAGTCAAGAGCTTTATAAAGATCTCCAACATTGTAGTATTATCATTACCAAGTAATTGGCTCAAAAGCGTGAAGATCCAGGCGTTTTCACTATACCATGCACTATAGGAGAGGTAGAATTTGAAAGGACACTTTGTGTTTTGGGTGCTAACATCAATTTAATGCATCTAACAATCTTTAAGAAACTCGGTTTGGGAACTCCTGGTCCTATTAAGATGCGGTATGGAAGACAGAATAGTCAAGAAACCTGTGGGAGTACTTTATGATGTTTTGTAAAAGTTGAAAATTTTATATTTCCTGCAGATTTTGTTATTCTTGACTGTGAGGTTAATTTTGCAGTTCCTATCATCTTAAAGAGGCCTTTCGTAGCTACTGGTCGCACTCTGGTTGACATGGAGAAAGGGTTGCTCACATTCAGATTTGGTAAAGAAGAGGTCGTGTTCGATGTTTGTCAAGAAGGACAATGATTTGAGGGTGGTTTCTGTTATAGAGACTGTTGATGATGATGAGTCAAAGGTACCACATGAGTTATGATTGGCTGTTGTTGACACTTTGGAGGCAGTATTGATGAACTTCGACAGTGATGGTATCCCAAATTATGAGAAGACAGTAAATGCTCTGGGGGGTGTCATTCGGCCCTAGACGCCAAATGAAGTTGGAGCTAGATTTGCAGAATCGGGAAATGCCACCCACAAACCCCTCTATAGAAGTGCCACCGGTGTTAGAATTAAAATCACTTCCATCACATTTAAAATATGCTGTTGACACCCAATTTTTATCCTCCACGGTGTCAAATTATTTACGGGGCTTTATTTTTATTCTTAACAATTTTTAAA
>JAABOM020038078.1:0-16771 GCA_011800125.2 Solanum clarkiae
ATATTTATTTTTTTATGTATATACATATAGTTACACAATTGTGTACAAGTCGAATGAGTGTGAGTGGATGATGAAAACTTCTGCTATTAACAAGTCGGGTATGTTTCGAATTAGGATGTTCCACATGGATCATACATATCCATTGAAGGATAGGGTTTATTCATAGAGGCAGGCAACTAGCAATCTTATTGGTGGGATAATGAAACCTAAATTGAAAGATCACAAGAGAAAATACACACCTTTAGATATAAAAAAAGGACATGAAAATTGATCTTGGGATTGATGTAACATACATGAAGCCTGGAGAGCAAAGGAAAAAGCTTTGAATTTATTGCAGGGGACGTCAGAAGGATCGCATAACAAACTTCCAGCTTATTTGTATATGTTTCATATCCTGGCTCTTATTTGTATATGTTTCATATCCTGGCTCTAATCTGCAATTGAAGAAGACTGGTGAAGATGAATTTCTTTATTAATTTATTACTTTACATGTTTTAATCAGGATGTTTGATCACTATAGACCTGTGGTTGTTGTTGATGGGAGTCACCTTAGAGGTTAATTCAATAGGCAATTTGTTTCTGCAAGTTGTATGGATGGAGTAGGTATAATTCTCATTACAAATGTGTATAAATGTTTCAATTATATAAGATAATAATTTTATTTGTGTTTTTTGTTAAATTGTGTGCAAACAGGACATGTATTCCCTCTTGCATATGAAATTATAGACTCTGAAAATGATGCTACCTGGACTTGATTTTTTGAGCAATTTAAGGAAGTGTATGGACAATGCCCTAATATGTCTATTGTTTCCAATCGAAATGAGAGCATAATAATGCAGTTATGAGAGTGTATAATGGTGTTTCACATTATGCTTGTATATGACATTTGTGGGGTAATGTTAAGATTAGATATCAAAGGTCTCATGAAAAATTGAGTAAGGTATTTTATACAATGGCCAAAGCTTATACACAATTTGATTTTGATAGGCTGATGAGGACTGTGAAAAGAATAGATGTAAGGGTTAAGTAGTATTTGCAGTTAAGTAGGGTCAAATTTATGTTCCAGTGCATAGAGGATGGTATATGATGTCAAATCTTGCAGAAAGTATTAATTCTGCGTTGGCTGTATAATTATTATTTGACAAGCATTGTATTTGGCTGTAGTTTTAATTTCTTTTGTTTGAATTGGATAGGTGGTATCATTCACTATTCACGTCCACAATGTCAGTGATAAAGGGAGAAAGTTTAAAAGTGTGTCTTGTGAAAAAAATATGTAGTTGCAGTCGATTTCAAATTGAAGAAATACCCTGTAAGCATGCTTGGGCAGTATTGAAGGTTAAGCATCCAGAGTCAGATAAATTTTACTCAGATTTGTATAAATTGAAAACTGTGTTGAAAATGTACCTAGTGCCAATAGATCCAACGCTAGATAAAATGGATTGGATTATATCAGAGCATATACCGGTTAATTTTGTTATGCCTCTTATGATTAAGAGTCCTCTAGGAAGATCAAAGAAAAATAGTAGAGACAAATCATTCACTGAATTACTATTATCTAAGGAAAAAAATTACATATATAGTACTTGTGGAATTGCGGGTCATAACCGACGATCTTGTAGAAATAGGCCTCGCACTCCGTAGTTTATAGTCATTCTGTCTATCTTTTGCTTTATTTTTTGCCGTTTTGAAACTTTTGATGTTTATGTAAACGCTTTTATTCATTTTAATAAAAAAGTAAACTTTGAATCAGATATTGATTATATGTTGTTGGCGTTTATTTTTTGGTGAACATATGTGCTATAATGTATAAATTGATGGACCAATATATTTCTTTGTTCCATACTTATTGATTCATTATTTGTATCTAATGGGCTCCTCTTCTTATTTATTTATTATTTAAATTTCAGCATATCGATTTATGCCTAGCCTATTCTTTTCTTTGCGTTTTTTGTTTTTTTGTTTATACCTTTTTACATTGGATGATTTGGTGTTTTGATGATCCCTACCTTATTGACGGCAACTTTCGTTCCGTCATCTGGCTTATGTTCTTCATGTAGCATTCAGACCGAATGACTCTATGAAATTACGTCGATACTTCCACATATTATGGTGTTTCTGCCCTAAACTAAGAAAGAGTATAGTGCTCGTTTTGATAAGAGTATAAAAGGATTGAGCCGAATATAACTAAGATTTTTGTATCAAATTATTATTTTGGACTTATTTAATTCTTAAAGCTTTGAGCAAACCGTCAAATATAACATCATAAGGAGTTAATTTAACAGCTAAATATTGCTAATATTTTAAAAAAGAGAAAATAATGAATTTTATTAAAAAAAATTAAAGGAAATAATGGTAGTTATGGAACTCCTTTGAAACTAACAAAGAAGATAACAATGTTAGTAATTTATGGGACTCAAGATATATCATGGATGAAATCCCATTTCAACAGAAAATTAAAACACTTTGGGTCTCCTCTCACCATTCTTACTCGAGCTTTGGCTCCATCATACATTTCCTTTATCACTGTAATATACATCATTGGAATATCTTTCACCTCTAGACACTTCTATAAAACATCCCTTGGAACTTTATCATTTTTCTAGTAGGAACATCATTTCTAAAATTCTTTGCTTTTATGGATTCATGTGTAATCATTATGTATTGATTGTATCATACATACTTTACCAAATATATTATCATTATGTGTATGTGGATTCATGAGTAGTTATTTCAGGTAATAATGTATATTGCACACATCTGTATGTAAAAACTTTGTATTTCGTTTGTGTAGTCGAAGCTATGTGGATGTATATCTAAATGATTAAATGTATTCAATTGCTGAATATATATATAATTGTATAATTTATTTTTGAAACTATATAAACTTTGTATATAAATGCATTTATGAGCAGTTATTAAATCGAATATGTTGTCATTTCTGATAATTATAAGTACATTTACAAGTGTGTAAATTACAGTATATGCGTGTATAATTCTGTATTTGTATATGTATATATCAAGTTTGTATGTTGGTGTTTTGGTCTATGTTATACATATATGTTTTTGATTTTTTTTTAAATATGTTTGTATATTACGTGTGTAAAATGTATAAATGTGTAGTTTGTATTGTATAATACATGTTTGTGTATAATTTGAATTCAATAAGGACATATAAACAAACATTTCATATAAGAAGATTGTCTGTACCCCATAAAAAACTAATAAATATGTTTGACTGTCCTAACGAAAAGGCATCACAGTTTTTAAACAAAAAAAGTTGGAAAAAACAACTAAACCCCTGCTGGATAATTAGAATAAAATGGCATCACCAATATTACTATTTGTTGGGTCTCTGGGAGGCTTCATTTGGCTGACTGTGCCTTCTTCATTCTTTCGCTTTCAATAATTTAGCAAATGAGCTACATATCTGGAGAGCATCAAGTCACAGTCAATGAGACTTGGAGGTACTTTTAGACCTTCACTAAGGTATTCTACAAATACAGCTAAATGTATTCCACAATTCTTGCAAAAAAATGAATAAAACATAAATAGAATAGGCTGTGTGTGTAATTTGTATTGATTATAAACAAATGACATCGATAAGCAACTTACAAGCTTTCTTCGTGCTGCTGCAGTAGGTTATCGACATGTATAATTGCAAATTTGTCGTATTCTGTGTGTCTGAGTTGAATTTTGATTGCAAATTTATATCAATCACTCTCATTTTGTAGAACTTTGACGATGCGAGGTATGTGGGTATGAGCTCTGTAAATTTCTTTGACTATGTATGCATCATGGGTTGGAGATCTACTGGAGTCATATACTATGATTGATCGATTGTTGAATGATACCACCAATAAGACCCAGTGGAGCTTGTTCCTGATGCAAAGAGGTATAAAAATGTTGTCAACAGCGGACCATGACACAACAATTAGTAATCTATACCCATTGATGTAGGACACAATTATTCTTTCAGAATTTGCATTGCATTCAGTACTGTCAAGATCAGAATACACTCTCCAGATGTTGTGCATAATTCCATTGAAGTTACAGTCAACAATGGTGAATGATTATCCAGATATTTTCTTAATACTTGGCTTTTTTCTGCAGGTAGTACATAGTTACTTGTATATGCTAAAAAATGTGAAAAGTATTTTTTCAGAATGTATAAAATTAAATTGTGTTGCATATAAATAAATTTTAATTTATTTATTGACGAAGTCGTACCGAGTCGTCAATGGCCTGTCCCTCGCTAGCCAATTTGTAAAATCAGTTCTTGTTCGATATTTGTTCCACAACAAAATCAAAAGGCACTTCCAACACAGCCTTGGTTCACTTGTAGTGTTCTCTTGTGACATTCATGTATAAAAGAAATAATGATAATGAAAACAAAAATTGGGATATCTTCAAAAAACAGACCATGATTGTGTCTAATGCATACTTCTTTAGTTGTCTTAATAAAAGATCAAGTCTGAGCCATCTCCAGAAAGGTAGATAGAGCACTGCGTCGTGATTTTCTGAAATATTTTTGAATGGATACTTCTGCTGGAAAATCATCAGATCTGTTGATAAACTACCTGTTTCAATGTACAAGTTATCAATTGTTGGATATGCGTGTATATTTTAATGTTCAGCATATGTAATTATTTGTGTAATCAGAAGTTTACCTGTTTCGGATCCAAATGATGCCATGAATGGTGATACATTGTATGGTCCTGGCCGCCTGACCCTTCTGACTGATAATGAAGTCGTGTCGATCACTAATGGCGGGGTGTTAGCCATGGCTATTGGATGTACAATCATTCTTCTTTCCAAATTGTTGTTCACTTGATTAAGGCCGAAACGAAGCTCGTTTGGTAATTCAAACTATGATATAGGTATTATTTGTTTTGGAAGTCCAGTAGGTTCAACACCTGACCTGTGCTGACTTGTTGTGCCTAAATTTGGTGGTGCAATGGGATCATCCTGCTCACTGTCCTGGTTGCCTTCATTTAAATAATTTTTGCAATTTTTGGTAACCTCAAGTATTATCCAATTAAGAATTGCCTGCATTTACGTATATGAATATGTGTAATAATGTATACATATATATAAGACTATACATATATACACATATATGTATATATGATTGTATATGTGAATAATTGTTTCTAATATTGTATATGTATAATGTATGAGTGTTTGTGTATATGTGATTGTATATGTAACCCCACAATTAATATGTGAGTGTGTGTGCGTACGAAGCATATATGCACATACCTCTGTGTTGTCTGATTTTTGTAAATTTTGACTCACTTATCCAGTTGATTTGTTATGAATGGTTGTGGGCGGATCCGTCTGAATATTGACATCCTATTTTTTGAGTGAGAATTTTTTTAGATTAAATATAGTTACTCATAAAATGAAAAAAATATACCTCTTTTTAAAGAGATGCTCAGTTATATATGTATATTGAAGAATGCATATACCTTGTTATTTTTAAATTCTACTGGAAGGTGTGCACCACCTCGATGTGCCTAAACATCGACGTCTACCTCTGGTGATTTTTTACGACCGCCGTCATTCAAGCTCTGTAATGAAGTTAGAAGATCAAAATTATTTACTTTTTGTGTGTGGGATGTGCATATTATGCAATAAAATACTTCTAGATCGTTTGAATCTACATAAATGCATTTGATTGAACCAGGGATTAGGTCGCTCAAAGAATGAGGGGGTCCTGATTGTCCGCCATGGACATCGCCCTACATTGGAATAAACTTTCAATATATATATATATATATATATATATATATGAATGAATTGTGATACAAAAAATGATCAATAAGGTTGCTATAATAGAGAATTAATTGTATTTAAAAAAATAAAATGTAGTTTTTTCAATGTATATGTGTTATACATATATTGTGTAGTATAAGTGTTATACATGTATAATAAAGTTATTCAATTTACACAGAATAGCATGGTATGAGTAAACATGTGTGGTACCTCTGAAGTCTTAGGTGAACTAATTATTCCACGAATATCTGGTTCAATATCATGTTGGATGTGTGATTTCATTTCAGTTTTAGCATTGGGCGAATTTGGTTGGGTCTTCTGTCCACTAACCTGCTAATATATATTGCACAATGTTAAATATAAATTTATTCGGTACTATACATATCAAGCAAATAAAATTTTGGCGAACTATAATATGTACCGACCTTGTCCTCGATTTATTGGTTCTCATTTCTTACAAAAGTGCATTGAAATTATCTTGCATTATCTTCTTGATATCTTGAAAGTCCTCCTTAACCTACAATTGATATATATTTATATTTGTATAAAAAATAATAATATAAGTGTATATTAATGAATGAAAAATTTGTCTTACAGATTATTTGAACAGTTTGAACTCCTCGAGCGATATGGTGTCTTCACTTGGCTTGCTGCTACGAGGAGTGGATACTGCTGCATCATCCATTTTTTTCTTCCAACCGATGGCCTGATTGGCGTCTTTCTGGAAACATCTACCATGTGTTTTGTCTTCTCCTTCTTCGCCGGAGGAGTTCTTTCTTATGAGATATTGGTGGTTGACACTGCTGAGGCCTTTAGCGGGTGACTTTTTGGTCATCGCTGTCTGCACCTTCTTTGAAGCGGCAGTTGCTGAACTCCTTAACTTCTTCTTTTCGGGAAAGCGGCACTGAATTTTTTTTATTTTTCTTTATTTTATTTTGCATAGGTGGATCTTCGAAATCATCGTCAGAATGATTGTCTTTGGGTGCAGCAACGTGATGTGTTCGGACCTGGCCTGTGTTTAATTGAGCATACTTCAGTGGTAATTGCAGACTTGATAATTCTGCTTCGGTTGGACTAATATTTTGAAAGGCAACCTGAAAGTAGATTAAGTGATAAATTAGATATATTGCATTACATATTTTAATAATGAGATCATTGTAGTGTGTTTGAAAGGTTATACCTTTTTGCGAGTGCCACTTAACATGACGTTCATTATGAAGTCTCATCGACGTTGACCGTTTGTGATCTTCCAGTTGAGGATCCTAGGAATATGATCAGAGTTCTTGACAACGATTTTAGAGGTGATGTCCGAGCAACACTTATACATCTAGATTTGCATGGCTAGTGGGAAGCCATGAATTCTGTAGTACTTCCCAGTCTGTATGATCTTGGCATGCTGGTTCTTTATTAGCTCTTCAAAGGCCTTGTTGTCCCATGGGTAAAGTGCATATCTACCAGACTCGACGATGTCAAAGTCATTTCTATATATTATTGTTGATTTTGGCTCCTCGAACATGATGAAGCTGTGTACATAATACAAAATAGCAAACTTCACTGTGTCTTCGCCGTTTTCGCCGCAGACCTTGTTCTTGAAACTATCAATCAGTTGTTGCTTTTTTATAGAGCTATTGTCACTAAAATACTGACTTAACATTTTGTTCGACTCTTCGGTATTGAAGATAAAATCTGACACATCGTCACAACATTTGAGACCAAAGATAAGGAAAAATTCTCTACGTGTGAATCTAAGTATAACTCTATTTACATGTATAATAAAAATATCGTTGGATCTGCCTTGCATCTGTAACATTATAAGACACTTGAAAAGTTGGGTTTGGACACTACATCGATTCATGTCAAATAGGTGTGAAAAGCATGTGATAGACTCTCGAAATCGAATCATCTAACTTTCATATAGTATTTTTGATAAATCTCCCATTACACTAATATAAGTGTAACATTGCATGCGCTGAACAATAGTTGGGGTCCCTTGAATAATCAGCTTTCTACAATATTCATATAGAATGGATATGAAAGTATATATACTTTTCTGAATATGCATATAAATAATTGGTATAATATGTGGAACATATTTATCGTGTACGTATACATATTGTCATTGTATGACTGACAACAACTGATTGTGTATATATTACAAAAACAAAAAATAGATTGTATAAGAATATCATGAATTGTATAACATGTATAGTATTTTTAAGTGTATATAATTGTATACTGTGTGAAACTTATTATTTGTGTACATAAACCTATTGCATTGTATAAAGAATTATTAGCAATAATTGTATGTGTATATATTGCAAAAACAAAAGATAGATTGTATAAGAATATCATGAATTGTATAACATATACAGTACTTTTACAAGTATATAATTATATAATGTCTGAAACCTATTATTTGAATACATAAACCTATTGCATTGTATAAAGAATTTTTAGCAACAATTGTATGAGTATACATTATAAAAACAGAGAAGATTGTATACGAATATCATGAATTATATAACATATACAATACTTTTACATGTATATAATTGTATAATGTGTGAAACCTATTATTTGTATACATAAATCCATTGCATTGTATAAAGAATTTTTAGCAACAACTATATGTGTATATATTGCAAAGACACAAAAAAAAAAGTGTATATAAATATCATGAATTATACTATAAGTGTATACATGATTTTTTTTTTTTGTGAAGGTGACTGTGTGTTAGAAACGATTATACATTTTGGGGATATACAAACAGAGGTCCCTGTTTTACACTAGCTATGCTGCACTAAAAAATTGATGGAGTATACTATCTCTTTATACATAGAGGCAGAAAAAAACCTTGTTGTCGTCTTCACTGCCGTCGTTGTCATTCTCATTCGATTTGGAGTAATCTGACCCATCATCTTCCTTCGATTCGCTGTTAGTTGAATCAATTTCAACAACTTTCCTCTTCGAATCTGGACTCTTTGACTTGAAAATTGGTTCATTTGTGAATGCTTTTGATGCTTCCTGCTGACTAGTCCTAGATTTGGCAATAGAACCTGTTTGATAATTAGTTACTCCCACTTGATAATAAAGAGAGTTAATTATTGATTAATGATTAATCATGATACAAATCATCAAGATATTTTATATTATTTATACAAGAAGGAAAAACAAAAAAGAAATAGGACCAATAATAATAAACTCTGATCTATATAACGTAATGCATTACTTTTTAGTGAATTGAGCTCTATTTTTCATTAGTCATATTACTATTTAAAGAATCCAAAAAAAAAAATTATAATTATATTATATTAAAATGATAGTACAAACTAAACTATAAAATACAATTCAATTTAGATATCACAAATATAATAAAAATGAATAATGTATTTGATCGATTAAACTGGTAGAAATTAAATTACACATTGTATACTAATATTAATATGCCTTATTATTTGTTTGATATATATTTAATAGTGTAATTTCAACTAAAAATTGTCTAAGGTGGATTTTTTTTCCACCTTAGTATTTATGATTTTTAAGGAGATTATATTGAAATGTATATATTGGTAAATTGTATATCAAATTTTGACTTGACTAAAAAATACTTATGATAATAAAGTTCATCCATGATAAACCCATCAATCTCTATTAAAATAGTACTTTAATAATTAAAGTTAGTCAAAGGTGATAAAATAAAAAGATAATTATTTAATGTCACTACTTTCAAAGTACTTTCTATGTTCATTTTTACTTGTATATATTGGATTTGATACATTTTTTTCCTATTTAACTTGGCATGTCTATTTTTTCATCTATCTTTATTTATTCAGATTTAACTTAATACAATATTTTTCTTTGATCCATTTATCTTATTTGTTCATCTTTAAAAATATTATCATAAATTTAATTATTTTAACTTAAAAAATTTAAATTCTGAACTGATCATATAATCACTACGTTTTGTGTGGGTAAACACAGTGACTTTTAATTGTGTATAACATCCATAAAGAAAATAGATAAAAAGAAATAAAAAGTTACAAAAATGATAAGGAATCCATTGAACTCAACCTCTTCTTTATTAAACAAAGTTATGTGTCTTTTGATGCATAAAGCCTCTAATATCTCAACAATTAAAAAAAAGTAGGGACAAAAAAAAAAGTAAATACTTTCTTAGTTTTATATTATTTGACATATTTAATATAGTCTTTAAAAAAATTAATTATAGATATATTTTACTAAATTAATATTATTAATGATATTGTAAAACTCTAAATTTGGCTATCACTAAAGTTAATTACTTAGTTAATCTAAGGGCAGTATGACCCAAAAAAAAACTTTATTGATATGTTAAAATAGACAAGTAAAATAAAATATTTATTTTTAATATAGGGATCAAATAAAATGAAATAGAGAGGGTACTCACGATGGACGGTGAGATAAATATTTTTTTATTTAATCTTGAATAAAGGGTCAGAAACTTTTAAAAAGTATTTAAGCGAGTCAAGAGTGATTCAGGATTTTAACCAAGTAAAAAATGATTATAAATGAGTCGACAAGGATTAAGGACTTCAACTAATTACTGCTAAAAATATTTTTTTTTTGAGTTAAGAATCTATAGAAAAGAGTCTTGCTAGTTATTTCTCAATATAGAAGTAAAATCTACATATACTTTATTTTTTTTATACTTCGCTTGATTACTTATAAAATAATACTGTGTATGTTATTATTTATGCATATAAGGAAAAAAATGATTAAGTTAGTTCGGAGTTAATTATAATTATTAAATGATTGAAGGCAAATATCAATATGTGAAACATGGCACATGTGGATATATGGATGTGGCTATTTGTTACAAATGACAAATAATTAAGACTTTCTATTCATGCCACTAATAATAAACCGAAGGGACAGATGCATGTTAGGCACAATCAAATATAATTAATTATATTAAATAATAATTAAGTCCCAACTCCCTTATGTTCCAATTCAAAAAATAAATCTTTTACTTTGATAATGACTTTTAAAAAAGAATAAGGAACTTGAAGAGTTAATGCCTACACAGCAAATTTTTCAAGCCTTGAAACATCTATTTGAAATTTTCAACAAAACTACTACTTTTGCTTCAATTTATGTTAATTAGTGCCTCGATTGAGATGTTGACAGTGTAATAAGATGATATTCATGGATGTTGTAATCTTAGTTTCACTCAATAGAATAGTGAATCATTTTTTTCTCACTTAAAAAATTGGTGATAACATAAACATTAGTAGTATTATATGTTATGTGTGAGAGAAAAGTATTAAAGACACTCCTGAATTAACGCAAGTTAATAGTTTCATCCTAAACTATTGGTAATTTTAAAAACATTCATCTACTTGACTAACTAAACTAAAATAACCCCCGATCTATCACGAGTTAATAACACCCATTAACTTGACAAGAATTTAGGGCTATATGTCACTCTTGTTACTAGATCCAGGTGTATTCAAGTTCAGTTAGTCAAATAGAAAGACGTTTTTAACATTATCAATAATTCAAAGATACTACAACAACAACAACAACAACAATAACATACCTAGTGGAATCCCACAAGTGGACTCTAGGGGAGATAGAATGTACGCTTACCTTACCATTACCTCATAAAGGTAGAAAGGTTGTTTCATCAATAGTTCGAAAAAAAAACTATTAATTCGTGCAAGGTGTTTTTTAATACTTTTCTCTGTATGTAATATGATTAAGAAATTTAGTACTAATACTTCATAATAGACTGAGTCAAACTGGTACCAAGTCAAAATTATAGACAACCAATTTCTATTTCCTGCACCTATGCGGTAGGCTTAATTTGAATTCGATACTTGACATTTATTAGATGCACATGCACATTTTTCATTTATAAAGTTAGGAAATATTTGTATCTTCCAAATGGAGAGTTTCATGTTCAAAATTCCTTCAATGTTAAACAAGCTAGGGTAGACAATATGAATCATTTCTATTTAAGCTCTTACCAATTTTTTTTAAATCACTTTTTGGTGGGATCCATCCTTTTATTAATATAATAAAATAAATATACACATTGTACCTATACTAATTACTTCTAGCCATATAGACTCTAAAACTATGCTAAGTAATCAAATACTTAACTGCTAGTGTGACTTCCTCTGTATTCTTCCATTTCCCAAGATGGCCCTTCAGCTCCTCTCCTCGATTGCTTCTCCATGGTGCTGGAGAATTGTCTTCCGTCTTCTCTTGGCCATTGTTTTGATCCTCATCCTCCTCGAATTTCTTCTGGGCGTTGGCTTCCACCGGATATTTACTATTCTTGATCGATATTGGTTCCTTGCTTTCCCCATTGCTGTAACTACCTTTCTTTGCAGATTCTGGGTTTGGTCTCTTCCTTCTCTGATGTTCATTCTTCCTTCTCCATAGAGCTTCACTTTCAAGTCCTTCTTGATCAATAATTTCAGTTGTTGATGCATTTTTGGTCAGTTTTTGTCTCCACTCTCGGTAGATCTTTTTGGCGCTGCAACTCTCAATGTTAAATATATAGCAATCCTTGTAAAGGTTCATATATTTTTGTATATCCTTCTTGTAAGGGACTGTAATTAAACTGACTAAACTTGTTGCACGTTGATCCTGGTAGTTCTAATCCTAATAGCTGGAGTTAATGCTTTGTTGATGTTGATGATCTATCTCCCCTCTTTTGGAACCTGTTTAAATTCCGTAAAAACAAGGGTAGTACCTTCTTCATATGCTAGATTAGTAATGTAGTCCACTAGTTGGTTCCCCTCCCTGAAAATATGTTGGATGTGTATGTGTTGCTTGTGCATTTGTTCCTGTATTTCCTCGACCATATCTGCCACTTCCTAAGGCACCCCCCATTCTCTTTTAATGATTTTTAGCATGATTAGTGAAACTGTTTCTAGAATCTTAGCCGTATAGATTTCTTTCTCCCAGTATCTTAATGCCTCTAGTATTGCCCTTGCTTCTGCTTGTATGTTTGTCAGCTGCCCTAGTGTGCTTGCCTGTGCATAGCATAAGTTTCCTGTGTGATCCCTTATGCAGAATTCATAAGAGTTAAGACCCGAATTTCTCTTACTAGTCCCCATCAGTATTGCATTTCTGATGCCCCGCTGGTGGTAGTTACGATCTAACTATGTAGTGAAACAGCTTAGGTTTATATTCCTCAAATATTCTGAGTACTTCATCCTAGGTACAATCCTATACCCTTACTTTAGGAAATACTATCCTAATTAGATAGTGGATGTTTACCTAGATATGATGTATCATCGAATGAACTGGTACATCCCCGTCACGCCTTCTGTTGTTTCTTCTTTTCCACAGCTCCCAAAAGATTAATGCAGGGATTGCATTATGAATCTATTGGTGCCTGAAATTTTTTGCTCCATTCCACCATTCCTTGATGATTGTATACAAGTGCAATCCTTCCATTCGGATTCCAGCATATCTGGAAAAATATTCTCACACCTTCTTAGCTGCAGGTGCTGTGAAAAACAAGGGTCTCACTGTTTCCTGTGTACCCCCCTCACAGCATAACATTTAGATACCACATTTATTCCCATCCTTGTCAAGTTATTATCTGTTGATATTCTGTCCCTTCATACTTTTTAGAGGAAAAAATTAATTTTGAATGGCAAACCCTTGATCCACAGTTGTTTATAGACCTCTCTCTTGTTATTCTTTGTTCTGATTGATTCCCAGACGAATACTCAAACTAATAGGCCTCGGGTCATTAAAAGTTCTGACATTTTCTTTTTTGGTATAAGAACCAGGGTAGTACCTTAGCAACTCAGCACCACAAAAGAATGTCTGAACTGCAAGTGTAACCTCCCCTTTCACTATCCCTGGCAACTCTGAAAGAAACCTCTTGAAAAGCCATTTGGTTCTGCAGCACTTTCTTATTCAAATCAAAAATAGCCTGCTTGATTTCTGCCTCATCTGGCCATTTTTCCATCTCCTTTCTATCCACCTCTGTCAGCAGTTTAGGGATACAATTCAGACCCTCAGATTCCTGATACACATTGCATTCTTGGAACTGGCTCTGAAAAATATTCACAGCTTCACTCTCAATCGCCTGCTCTGTCTCTAGGCTTCTTCACTGATTGTCTTCAATCTTCTGAATCCATAACCTTTTCCTCCTACCCTTTGCATAGGCGTGGAAAAATTTTGAGTTCATGTCACCCTCTTTAAATCAATGCATGTCAGCCTTCTGCTTCCAATATTCCTCCTCAATTTTCTGAAATCTTTTCAACTCTGCAATTCCTTTTCTAAGATCAATTCTATTTTCTTCTGATGGGTTCAATTCCAGGTGCACCTCCTTCATTTTCACCACATCTTCAGTGTAACAATCTTCTTGAAGAAATCTCCTTATGCCACTTTAATCCATGCACTCAAATCTCTTTTTATATTTTTTAGCTTATCATCAACACTTTGAATGTTGATCCCTCCACTGAAATTTCTCATGTTTTTCTTACTTCCCTCTCAAAGGTTTGATGTGCAGTCTAAAAACTAAGAAACCTGAAAGGTTTCTTAACTGGTTCCTGTCCTGTTTTGCAAACAACATGAAGAGGAGCATAGTCTGATCCATCTCTTATCAAATGCTCTACATCACTTTGATTGCACTCTTGTCAGAATATGTCATTCCCAAACATCCTATCCAATCTTTTGAATATACTGTCTTCCCTTGTCCTGTCATTCCACCAAGTATACAAGCTTTCAAAAAAGGGAAATTCTGTTAAGTCACAATTACTAATGCACTGAGCAAAATTAGTTATCTCCACCTGTGATACTGGTAGACCCCCAACTTCTCCTCATCATTTAAAATGACAATAAAGTCACTCTCCACTACCCAAGGAATTGAAGACCCCTCTACAATCCTTTCCAAGTCCTCCCACAGCTCTAACCTCTCAACAACACTACATCTAGCATTTATTATTGTGATAAGAGCCTGTTGAGGTGTCATCTGATGTGTGAATATGATTGTTATTTGCTGGATGGTGTCTGTAATAATATCCTTTTCTCATTCCTTGTCCCAAAAAAGCCAGATCTTCCCAGAACAATTCGCAGGGCATGTTCCATCCTTATCCATATTCTATACTCCTCTAAATATTGAGGCCCTATGAAAGGTTCAAACAGGACTATAAATGAATAATGATGTCTTCTTTTCAGATCAATTACCTTCTCAAAAGCATTCTGGGTATGTACTGATCTGATGTTCCAAAATAGAATATTGTCCAACATCATTTACTACTAGGGGCTTGGTTGAACTGCTCCTTATCTGTATTTGTGTGTTTTTGGTGACTGGTGGTCTCCCTTTTCTTTGGCCCTTCTTTAAGCCAATAGTACTTCTAGGTGACAGGTCACCGCTTCCTGAGACTACATTGATATTCTGTTGAATGTCCTCCTCCACCTGATGCTCATCAACCCCTACTCCTTCCCTATCCTACTGTATTGTATATTCACTGTCCTCTCCATATCCCTCATCCTGTTGCACTCTCTCCTTGTCTGATTCCACTTGTACTGCTGATGTCAGGGAGTTAACTTCCTCTACCCCTTTGTCTGTTTTTGTACAATCCACTAATTTGTTGTCCTGCTTTCTTCCGGTGGACAAGTTATCATCCTCACCCTCTTGCTGCTGCACCCCATGTTGCCCATCTATTTTGATACTATTTGCTTCTTCCTTGTTACTTTCTGCCTGAGTTTTAGAAGAGTAACAACCTCCTCCCTTATCTAGTCTTCTACCTGCTGGCCTTCTGCTTGTGCATCTTTATCATTGTTCTGCCTCATTTGGCCATTTTTTCATCTCCTTTCTATCCATCTCTGTCAGCAGTTTAGAGATACAACTCAGCCCCTCAGATTCTTAATACACATTGCATTCCTGGAACTGGCTCTGAAAATTTTTCACAACTTCACTCCCAATCGCCTGCTCTGTCTCTAGGCTTCTTCCCTGGTTGTCTTCAATCTTCTGAATCCATAACCTTTTCCTCCTACCATTTACATAGGCGTGGAAAATTTTTGAATTCATGTCACCCTCTTTAAACCAATGCATGCTTTCAATATTCCTCAATTTTCTGAAATCTCCTAAATTCTACAATTCGCTTTCTAAGGTCAATTCTATGTTCTTCTGATGGGTTCAACTCCAGTTGCACCTCCTTCATTTTCACATCTTCTGGTGCAGCAATCTTCTTGAAGAAATCTCCATATGCCACTTTACTCCATGCACTCAAAGCTCTTTTTACATTTTTTAGCTTATCATTCAACACTTTGAATGCTAATCCCTCCACTGGAATTTCCCATGCTTTTCTCACTTCCCCCTCAAAGGTCTGATGTGCAGTCCAAATATCTCATACCAATTCGATATTGTATTTAAGAAAAAATTCAAAATAAACAATAAAATAAAATATGATGCATCTATATTTTCTTAGAGAACTCTTGAAAAGCAATAGACAAATTAATCGAAGATGGAATATGATATAGGAAAACTCATTTTCAGAAATGTATGCTGCCTTTAGAGGGTGCTACAACTATAACATGTCTAGAAGATGATCTGATTGCCCATTTCAATTTTCACCCAGCAATTCAGCCCCGCTGAATAGTTCCTCCTGAACAGGAACTTCTTTCAGCAGTTGTGACGAAACGACATCAGCAATAGCTTTTAGAGCAGCAGTGGCCTGATCATTATCCACGGCTGTGTCTGCCTCAGCAACACGTTCATTTTGCTCATCAGAGTCGTCATCATCCAGCTTTGGAGGTGGAACAAAGAAAGGAATTTTGCCTCTTTGCCAATCATGGAGAATCATCTTGGCAGCAGTTTTATAGTCTGGTTCACCTCCCTGAATAGCAAAAATAAGATTATACCAATAATAGTCTATCACTACTCTGTGGACAACCACAAGGATTCAATAAAAGAAAAAGTATACATCCAGTTGAAGGATGTTAATTGTTCAGCACATAACTGAATTGTAACCCGATAGGC